>CM065388.1:40130000-40280000 GCA_033060915.1 Euryodendron excelsum | reverse complement strand
AAGAGTGTAAGGACTTGAAACCTCATGCTCAAGATCCAGACTAACCGACTTAGACGGTTCCGAAAGCAAAGCAATTTTGCTACCAAATTTGATAGTCCGAAGCCCATTTGAAACCAGCCCAGCCCAGCCCAGCAACTGCTCTGTTTCTCTTTCTAAAATTTGATTTCCAAGCACTCTATGTGCTCTCTCTCCAATCATCAGTTTCGTAGGCGTCTCAGATTCCTTGGAGATCACTTTCGATACCATCCAACCTCTCTCTCTCTCTCTCTCTCTCTCTGCTCCTGTATCGATCAGGATCAACAAATTCAGATTATCGTTGAAACCTTTGTTCTCTTCATTTGAATTAATGGAGAACTCAAAAGCTGATAACATTGGAAGCAAAACCACAGACGCGGCCACCGACGTAAACCCTAACAATTCAGCAACTGTAGTTGTAGAAGAAGAACAAGAAGAAGAAGGATCGAGTGTTGTTGTTAATCAAACTAGCCAGTCGTCGTCGACCAGAACTCCCTTCACCAACCTCAGTCAGGTCGATGCTGATCTTGCCCTCGCCAGAACCTTGCAGGAACAGGTATCTCTCCTCGTATATAAATTACACACACACGTATGCACTTATGTACGGCCATATGTATATGCATATGTACTTAAGAGACTGAGTGTAGTTCATTTCTGTTTTTTAATTTCATTTGTTTTTTGTGCCTGAATTGGGTGATCTTTCCAATTTTAGGGCTTTTTTTTGTTAGTCTTCATTTTCACTAGTCAATTGGGGTTAAAAAATTTCTGTTTTGATATATTTCTGCATGCTCTCTCAGTTTTCTTTATTGTTTTGTATTGTTCTCCTTCGTGTTTGAGTTTTAGGGCTTTGTAGTTTATCCTATCGTTATTAAGTTGTTGTTCCTGTACAAATGTGTGTAATTATATTCAATTTCTGGGTATTCTCGAAATTTTTTTCTTTAGCAATGTCAGGTCTTCAAATTCCAGTTTTAGTTCTAACATCCTTCATTTTCTGAAAAATCGAAGTAGAAGAAAATAAATTTAAAATGGGTAAGCCATTGTCTTCCTTCTAGTATGCCTAACGTCATCATATAATCGAACATCTGGCAAGGGGTTGTAGTTGGAAAGATCACTTTTTTGTCGATTCCAGTTTCTGGTTTGATTAACTCAGGTTGATTGTTGCGGAGTAGGAAAGAGCATATATGATGTTAAGAATGAATGGCGATGGGAGTGATTATGGAAGTTGGGAAGCTGGAAGCTATGTTCACGAGGATGATGAGGATTTTGATGATCCCAGTGAAGATGAATTTGACGGTACTGATGCAGAAGATGATGATGATGGTGATGAGGATGAGGATGCATTTGATGTGCATGCTCATGCAGAAGCTGGAGAGGATAATGACCTGAGTGTTGGTGTTGATTTAGATCCAGCTTCTTTTCCTAATGATGAGGCCTATGCTAGAGCCCTACAAGATGCTGAAGATCGGGAAATGGCAGCTAGGTTGCTGGCCTTGGCTGGGATAAATGATCGTGAGTGTTGATTCAACTTGGTCTCTCTTTTGTCTCTAGATCATGATTTCCTTCTCTGCAATTGTGTTGAGAATTATGTGACTGATGAGCTTCTTATAACTGTTGGTGATTGTAGGGGAATCTGAGGATACGGAGGATCATGGTGGTAACTCTCAGGTATCAATTGTTGTGTCTTAATTACTGAGCTATATGAACCAGTTTATATATCTTTTCAACATATTGGTATTTTTGATGACTTTAGAATCTTCATGATATCTACAAAGGAATGGGAAGCTGTACTTCTATCTTTAACTGATGTGTTCACCTTTTTGCACATATATAACAATGTTGGGAGTCTTGCATACATGAGAAATGATAATGATCCTTTCGATATGAAAGTCATCATTCGGAATTTTCGTTGCATTTACATGGAGTATGTAAAGTCCAAGGATGAGCTATTGAGGAGTTATTTCTGGCTGATTTTTGTCTGGCAATTTAGGTTTAAAAAATTATTAGAAAAATGCATAAAAAAGGACACCTGTTGTCTAGTAGAGCAAGAAAGACTGCCCTTGAGTCCTTATGTAGATGCCCGTTGAAGGTACTTTCTTCGCTAATTGGTGGGAAGTGGGTAGTTGTAGGCAATGGTTGTTGAAAAGAAGATGTTTATAGACACCTAAGGACTCAACTTTTTGAGCAGTTTGGATAAGGCATGTGTATGTATAGATATATTGGTTGTGAAAAGTGAATTGAAAAGGTAAGCGAGCATGCATACCGGTCAATAGGGTATGCCCTCTCTGGAATAGAATGAGAAAACACAAAGGATGGCCCCTCCTTATTAGCCCAAGGACAGAATAGATAGAGGGCCATCCACCAAAAGCACCATAACACTGCCTGAACTATGCATGATACATCCATACAAGCAAACAGACCAAACATCTCAAAATTCCCAACAGACACAGAAATCTCCTATAAAGCCCAATACAACACACGTTACACCTAGTCAATCTGAGCTATAACAAGCTACAGAGCAAAGAAACAAAGGCTAGCTTGTGGACTCTAAACAAAACCTGCAGTTGAAACTAGAGCAAACTGCAGCGACCACCAATGCCACAGTGACAACCCAGCCAAGCAAAAAAATCCAACCAAGTGAAGACAAGCCAACTAAGGCACTAGAAAACATAAGCAGGCCGCATAAATAGCAAAACGAAACTGCTCCTGCTGTGGACAGAATGCATACAAACCAGATACTCTGGAACAGCGACTTGGCTAGAAGCACCAAAGCAACCAGACATCACCTACTGCAAATCAACAAGAATCCAAACGTATCCCCAAACAGAAACAAAATCTGGCGTAACTCACAGTGGGTTAACAGATAGCACCAGATACACACACACACCCTCCCAACAAAAACAAACAAAAAACAGACAGGGTCTGCATCAATCAACAACCCACACTCGCTTATAGATTTCTAGCCATAGAACCTAGTGACAGCTCACCTCATCCTTTTTTTATTCTTGATAAATTTGGTGACAGCTCACCTTATCAAAGAGAGATTTTGGTAGTTACCACTGTCTGCAGGTGCCTGTTTTCTGCAGAGTGGAGATACCGTTAACTGAGCCAACCTGCTGGAATTGACATTGGACATATCCTTCATGAGGGAAATAACATCTTTGAAACGGTTAGCATAGACTCTCTTGTTTCTCTCAATTCATGTATGATATACTGTTGATGCAATGGCTTTACCTTTCCAGCCATGAGCTGACTTGGTGAAAATAGATCCCAGCTACCAACCTGAGCTGCCTGAACAAAAAGCGGACAGGGTCTGCATCAATCAACAACCCACACTCGCTTATAGATTTCTAGCCATACACTCTAGTGACAGCCCACCTCATCCTTTTTTTATTCTTGATAAATAAAGTGACTGCTTGTCTTATCAAAGGGAGATTTTGGCAGTAACCACTCTGTCTGCAGGTGCCTGTTTTCTGCAGAGTGGGAGATACTGTTGACCGAGCCAACCTGCCGGAAATGAAATTAGAAATATCCTTCATGAGGGAAATAATATCTTTGTAACGGTCAGCATAGAGTCATAGACTCTCTTGTTCCTCTCGATTCAAGTATGATATACTGTTGATGCAATGGCTTTACCTTTCCAGCTATGAGCTGACTAGGTGCCAATAGATCCCAGCTACCAACCTGAGCCGCCTGAACTCCACATTTTTGAAGAAGTGACACCTACATTCTCTGGGTATGGGACTGTGAAAGAGAGCATAGTTGTCAGTTTCAGAGGGACACTTCAAGACATTAATAAATCTACATTCATAATTTGTGTCAGTGAGATAAA
This sequence comes from Euryodendron excelsum, assembly GCA_033060915.1. NCBI lineage: Eukaryota > Viridiplantae > Streptophyta > Magnoliopsida > Ericales > Pentaphylacaceae > Euryodendron > Euryodendron excelsum. The sequence continues at coordinate 40,276,156 of CM065388.1, read as the reverse complement.
TATAATACTTGGATTAATATCTATGCTTTTGTAGTAGCGATTGTAAAATGTGGAAGTTTAAGCTCAACAAACATCATATATGTATTGCATACTGCTAGTTACTGTTTTTTATTTTATTTTATAAAATATCTCGTTATATGTATGTTCTTTTCTTATATTGCTCGTGTTAATCAATCATATGATGGCAAATTTCTTTTGACAAAGTTGGACACACATTTAGAGCTAGGTTCATCGCCCTACCAAGAATGTTGGTCATGGCTCCTTTTAAGAGGTGCATATGCTACGTAGAGCTTGATGGTTAGTCTCAAGAAGTGTTGGTGAAGATTCTCAAATTAAGAATCTTATCTTAAAATTATGGTCTTGCTCAAGAAGCATTGGTGTCTTATCTTATCTTGAAGTGTTGTTGAAGGTTCTGAGATTAAGAATCTTATTTTGAAGTTATCAGTGTTTGTCATGTTTTTAGTGCAAAAACTACCACTAATGTGGAAGTGTCTATGCTAATAGGGTAGGAAGAAATACATCTTTGATAGTATTGAGTTTCCTTTGTTGGTTATAGGCCTTTAATTTTATCATGTGTATGAATAAAACTATGCACATTGTATTTATAATATAAATATATATACACGTGCACAGACATCTAAATTTGTTTCTATTTGCAATGAAATTTTTTAGTATTGTTCATGGGAATGATTGACAGATGGGCGGTGTTTATGATATCTAGCTAATGTTTCTAGCTGTGACCTAGTATTCCTCCTTTACTTTTTCTTCTTTTTTTTTTATTCAAAAAAATTTTTTTACTTAGTCAAGTTTTTGAAACATACTTGTGGTTATTTCAAGCCCTCACTCATCCTTTTCTATTGGATATGCTAATCATTCTCTATGGATAATTTTAAATGTTCAAACTGAGATTAAAACTAATGTTTCATTACTTCATTAGTCTATGTTCCTTTATGTTTGAGTGACTCTACAAAGTATGGAATTAACAATTACATTGGTCGTGCAGAATGCATGTGGTGTTTTTTTTATGCTTAATGCTTTAACTAGATCCATTATTTACGATCACCAACAATGGTGCATCAGCTAAGGTCATAATATTAAACAATAATGTCATCACTATTTTGAGTGTGTTAGCATTTTATTTTGCAGTTGAGATTTGGAGTTCTCTTGTGAAAACGAGTACTTAGAATGTTAAGTATTCTTCAAATTTGTGTTTAGGTAGACTTAATGGTCTACGTGCTCTAAAAATAGCCCAATTTATGAAGTTTCTTGAGCCATAGAATTTCTCAATATGACACAGGATATTGGGTTTGTACATGTTTGTTTATCTATGATATGATCTGAGCCCAAGCTTAATTTTCAAGCTCATTTGTAAACAGTTGAGCCCGAGCTAATCCAAGCTCAACTTGCCTAAGCTTGTGAACATGGGCCTTCCATGGCGCTTTTGTAGATTTCTTAAAGTTTTGCTTCATATTAATAATATTTTTTCACTAAGTATCTGAGAGAGAGAACATAATATTAAAGTCAAGGAAAAGGTCCAGTGGTTAGGTAGTACTAACTGTTCAGTACTCATTCTTATTAAATTGGGATACGGGTGTTTTACTACATCAACAACATGAGTTTATAATTAATGAAGAGACTTTTAATGTAGTAAATAACACATGAAAAAATCTGATATGCATAAATACTGAAGAATCTCATACTACCTGACCACTAAACTTTTTTCCTTAACGGAGTGCTCCATTGGCTTTATATTTGTCTGGCACATGTACAGCTTTTGTCCTCACATGACAGTATGAGTGTCATGTAAAATGTATTTATATGCATTAACTGAGTCAAGCCAACCCTCACTCTTGGTCTGTCACAGCGTCACCCTCTCTCATAGTCTGTCATGGTCCTAGGCTTCTAGCCTGTTATGGCCTCTGTAGGCACTTACCATTGATGTTTTTGTCAGTGTGTTACAAACCCTTAGGTTTGTTTCTGGTTTGTTGTTTTATTTTATTTTATTTCCTGTCTCTCTCTTCCTATTTTTTACCCTTGATTTTTAAATAAGAATCTTTAATCTTAGATTTAAAAATCATGTTCTTATATTTCTCTCTTATTTATGTATTTATGTATTTTGTTCTGTCGTGTTCTATGGGTTTATGGTCCCACTCAGTTCATTCCACCTTTTTTCATGGAGGAAAATGTAAGAACCAATGAGAATTCTTTTCATAGGAAAATCATTGGTTGAGCAAAAATTTTTTCTTTCAAGGAAAATATAAGAAAGCTTGGAGTATTTTTTTTTCCTTCCATTGCCTAGTCTTTGGTTTATGTTGTTTTGCTCTTGATAATCTCAAATGGGATAACAAGTTACATAATTCCCTTTTCATTCTATTTTCGGTTTAGATTGTATTGGGGGTTTTGGTTTTGAGAGGTCAAACTAGCTAGTCTGAGGGTGAAGCAAGAACAACTTTGGAGGATTTAATCAGAGATTGGTTTGGTTTGGTTTCAATTACTAAAGCAGTGGGTGCTATTTAACACTTCCTGCACTTACTTAGAAGGAATTATTATTGCTATTATTTCCTTTTTCTTTTTCTGCCCTTTTTTTTTTTTTTGTGTGTGTGTTTGTGTGTTTTTTTTTTTTTTTTTTTTGGGGGGGGGGTTTGTGTGGGTTTTTTTTTTTTTTTTTTTTTTTTTTTTGGGGGGGGGGGGGGGGGTTGGTTGGAAGATTTCCTTTTTTCATATGTTGGAAGGTTTCAAAGAGTTGGCTCAAATAGAATTAGCCAAAGTAGTTCTTTACAATAATTAGAATGGAAGCAAGAGAGACGTCCTTTAGAGCTTCTCTATTGTCCGTTACAAGCAAATGATGTAAAACATGCAAGTAAATCAGACATCTCCTAGATGCTTGTTGCTGCCATCCTACAACCAATTACAAGCTACGGTTTACTGATTAGAAATTCAGGGATTCCCAAATGGCTCTCCACTATGTAGAAAATCTAAATACCGGAAAACTTGAACTATTTTAGACACGTAGTGTACACACTTGAAGATTTAGTCCAGCCAGTTGGAATGAGGGGGGTGGGGGGGGGGTGTGTGGGGGGTTTGGGGGGGGGGGGGGGGGGGGGGTGGGTTGGGGGGGGGGGGGGGGGGGTTTGGGGGGGGGGGGGGGGGGGGGGGTTGGGGGGGGGGGGGGGGGGGGGGGGGGGGGGGGGGGGGGGGGGGGGGGGGGGGGGGGGGGGGGGGGGGGGGGGGGGGGGGGGGGGGGGGGGGGGGGGGGGGGGGGGGGGGGGGGGGGGGGGGGGGGGGGGGGGGGGGGGGGGGTGTGGGGGTGGGGGGGGGGGGGGGGGGGGGGGGGGGGGGGGGGGAATAGTTTGCAGGGGTATATAAAAAATCAATTGGACATTCAAAAAATACAGTGATTTAAATTCTTAGATTTGGTATTAGTTTAAGATATTCTCAAAATATATCATATCCATTTTAAAAGTTACTTGAATATGGTACTATTATTGTCAAAGTATAATCATTTTTACCATGTAACTAGTGCTTTGATTTGTGGTACGTTTCAATATTACTTTACTGAAGCAAATGCTAAAGGTGTGTTAGGAATAGTAGAGGTCACTTGAATAAGTTCTACAAAAACTATAAATATATGTGGAGGATAATGGAAAAAGAGGATCTAGTGGTCACTTGAATGAGTATCGATAAAAATATGTTGAAGGTAAAAGAAAATTGGATTTAGAAAGGTTTATATCCAAATTATAAAGAGTTGAATGACTAATAAAAAATGTTAGAATGAGTAAAAAATTCGAAGGGGGGTAAGTTCAAATTTTTTGAATCTCGGTTTTTTTTTTTTTTTTTTGGGGGGGGGGGGGGGGGGGGGGGGGGGGGGTTGTTTGCAATACACTATTTATTGCCTATATCGAATTTCGTAAACTTTGGGGGGCTGCAGACCCCACCCATACCCCCTACCTGTGTATCATGTTGGACTCAAATTTCTTAAATGAAGTCACTAGGATAGTTACTCTTAAAAGAAAATTTGCGTATCTGAAAAGGTTTGCCTAATTCCCTAGAAGCCTTGCATCAAAACAACCACTCTCTCTCTCCTCCACACACCCAACCCCGCCCCCCCCCCCCCCCCCCCCCCCCCCCCCCCCCCCCCCCCCACCCCGTGCGGGGGTCTCTTTTAAAAAAAAAAAAGTTCAAAATGTTTATTTCACATCTTGACCTTGTTTTATTGGTGTTTCCCTATCCACACTTTGGCATCCATTTGTTTTTGTTTTTCGTTTCTTGCTTTTTGTTCCTTGCTACTTTTTCCAACATTTGTTATGCAAACCCATATTTGAAACCATTAAGAATTATTCTTCCCGATCTTGAAAAGGTGTTGAAATAAAATTAAGTTCTAAAATATCTCATTTACTAATTTAATTTTCCTGTTTTAAATTTTTTGACATCAATTAAATAGTGTTTTGGACAAGTGATATCAACATTATTTTGTAACTCCCACAGAAAATTGATTTTATTTTGAGGGGCTTTATTCTCGCAGCCCAAGGAAAACACGCATGACCTCCAACAGTGAGATGGTTTTCCCGCAATTGCAAAATGAACAAAAAATATGAGGGGATAACGGGTCCTTTACTCTAATTCTTGTTGGAAGATGTGCGGCTAATGCAATTCAGCTTCATCATTTATTCCAATTTGACTTCTAATAATTTCCGCATTATATAATCCTGTGTAGCCAGGTCATTTTTCAGCTGGGAAACATTGTTCTTCTAACACTGATAATCTAATAGTTATATGCTTTGATACCACTTGTAAGGTGAAATTTGGTGGTTTATCTGTTCGTCTCTCAACATGTCACACTATAGCATACTCTTTGATGTTACAGCCAATAGCTGATTGTTTATCTACTTTATTTTAATTTATTTTTTCTTACCAAGCAAACAATTAACATCAATTTCTGCTGTAGTTAAGGTAGTGTGTGTTGCTTAAATGTCTACTATGATCTGTCGCTCTTGCGTAGGAAGCAGTTGCAATTGCTTATTTGTTTTCGTAATGAAATAGGATTTTTAGTCTTTGGCTGTAAATCCAGTCAAGGAATTTGGGGTGTGTAAGCTTTTTTACACATTTGCTTACCAAAAATTGTTGGTTTTAAAGCGACATACAATTTATTCATCTCATGTGTCACTGGTTCTTTCAGGATACATGGGAGGAGGTAGATCCGGATGAGCTATCGTACGAGGTAAATTTGTCTATGGAATCTGATGCTTTTGGTTGGAGCATTATCATGCTTTACTAATGGAGTTTGGTTTGATATTTCAGGAACTGCTTGCATTGGCCGAAGCAGTTGGCTCTGAGAGCAGAGGGCTTTCTGCTGATACAATTGCATCTTTACCTTCAGTGAATTATAAGATGCAAAGCACTCAGGATGGAAGCAACGATTCGTGAGTACAATTCTTACTTTTTTGTGATTCTTGAGGATTGTGTTGATAACATTCTGTCTTCATGTATCAGGTGTGTTATCTGTCGGTTGGACTATGAGGACGGTGACACCTTGACTGTACTTTCTTGCAAACACTCATACCATTCTGAATGCATAAACAATTGGTTACGAATAAATAAGGTAAATGCATTGTTCTCTTTGAAATAATTTCATATCCTGTGATGCGGGATTTGAATATAATTACCTATATGAGGTTACGGGACTTGACTTGGTATTTTTCAGGCTGCTTTGTCCAAAATTTTTTGCATCGAGGAAGGTTTAGTATACATGTATAGTTGTACATATACATACACATATTATGTCATTTTTTGAGATAGAATTGTTTCATTTGGAGTTTGCATGTTGCATAAAACATGATTTCCTGTTTTTAATATTGAAGTTGTCATTCCAAGTGCTGTTTGCTTTCATTTAGGCTAAATATGTAATATTTATTCAAATTATGATGAGATAATTTCCGTCAACATAGCGATGATTTCTTCAAAATGAACATCCCCTTCCTCCTCCCCCCCCCCCCCCCCCCCACCCTAAAAAGACAAAAAAAAAAAAAAAAAAAAAACAACACACACAACCCAAACAACCTAAAGAAAAGGAATACCAAACAGACTTCCAAGACAAATTGTACACAGCTTCCATGAAGATAGATATCAGCTTCTAATTGGGTACCTTTTTATGAGTCCAAACAGATAATTGTTGATTGGACTGACCTTCCAACTAGTTCTCTTACCGTAGGTCTTGATTAGCCTTTGACTAATCTGAGAAAAAATTTGCATTTGAGGGTTGAAACAGTTTTCTTATGTTGACATGATGCTAATATCAGCTTGCATCACAACTTAGTTGTTGCTTGTGGGTGGAGATCTTAATTATTTCCCCTTTTTATGTTTTGGCATTCAATTTTCATAGCTATAGTGAAGTCACTATATTCCTTGTAGTCATTCTTTTTATTGCTTAATAGCCTTCTATATTCCTCTTCATGTCCAATTTAAGTGGAAGGTGGTATATACTTCAATTCACTACAGAGAACCCCAATTGACCTGTTGTCCTGAAGAATATCGGGATGCTTGACTTAGCTTACTTATAAATCCACTGCAAAATAGTGTCATTTTAATTGGTACTGGGGCAAATTAATAGAATTACCTACTCTTCCCTGCCTCGTGCTATTGCTAGTGGGTAGGGTTGCTTGGGTTTTATATGGTTTTTCCATTCCAAACTCGGTAGGGGTTTGGGTTTGTTATAGCCTTATAGGTGTTAAGGAATTTGAGGATGTTTCTACCGATTTTCTTTAGGTCCTGTTTGGGAAACCTGGACTCTGGACTAGTCCAGAACTCCAGATCTAAGACACTTACTACTGGCTGGGTCGTGAGAAAACAAAGTTCAATATGAACAGGTTCACTGTATATCGATCTATCTCCCTGTCTTTACATTGTTATGTGCCTCCCCTTCATAACTGACTCAACTACCTAGTTTCTGCACCACCACAGGTATTATTATGCTCATGAATGGTGAAATAATATAAATATTGATAGAAAAAACCTTACCAAAAGGATGAGAGCTCCCTCTCCTTCTTGCCCATCACTTCTCTATCGAAATTGTAACCATTCAGTTCTCTTCCTTTGTGGAAGAGGATGAAAGAACCCAGTTGTGATCTGAAATGCAAGGCGGAAAAAAATGAAAAAAAACTTTTCCTGAATCCTTGCCAATCTTTGTTCTCATTAAGGACCACTTCTTTTCCTTCAATTGGGACTAATTTTTGCAATTACAGAATACCACTCTCTGGTGGACAAGGAACAAAATTTTCATTTGTTTTCATCTAGACGGCCGGAACGTTTTAGTTTCCTAAGAGACCGAAATGAGACACTAGTAGAATAGCGAAACTCTCTTGTCTCCATCAAATCACACCAAAACATAGAAAAATGCACCAAAATACAATGTTATATACCAAAACATTAAGTTGTGTCAATACGAATGTAAAACCTTTCATAAATGTTGCATTATTTTTATTGAGGAAAATACCAAAGATAATATTTTATTATATAAATATTTGTAATTTCTGAAATGTTTCCAAAACATCCCAAAACATTTTCAAAAGGTTATCGTTTCTGTGCCAACTGAAACAACCTATCGAAATGAAATTTTAATCCTTATTGATGGATCTATTCTCCCCACTCGTCAAACAAAAAGGAAAAAAAGGTTGAAGATGAAAGTCCCCAATCTTTGTTTGCAAAATATTTTTCATACTTGGTTTGCACTTTGAGACTGGAGATGTGCTTGGCTTTTCTGGTGAAGATAAGCTATGAATCAAAGTATTTTACTAGATCTGATTTCTGGGGAAGAAGATGACTGCAGGAGTTGAATAGGATCCCTCCACCGTATGACTTCCCATACTGATCAATTGTCGAGAAATCTGGTTTTGTTAGAAATCACCGCTTTCTTGTTTTGAAAGCCCCGTTTTCCCCTCATATTGGGATAAATTTTTGTTGAGTTTGATTTTATTAACCTTGGGCCCATCTTGTATAAGCTAGAGGTGTACCCAATCAAACTGATTTTTGCCCTTCCCAAACAGCCCCTTGGTATTTGGTTTTGTTTCTTGTGTCTTTTTCTTTACCTCCATTTGCTCTCTACACAATCCTTTGTCTTTGATCATTCATTTTCTCTCCCGTCTCTCTTAACCGACTAACTCAAGTAGATACAGTGAGCTAAAAAATAAAATGGTGGGCTAAAGCTAAATTAGGCTAAAAGTTTAATTGTTAGTTTTTTTGGCCTTATTTACCGTGGGTATGGGCTATAGCCTAAGAGAGCCTTTGTCATAGCTCCGCCCATGCCAAGGGTGGAGCCAAGCCCTGGCTAGAAGTCAAAATGTAATAAACTATGAGAAATTTATGGAACATCTTTGTAGAAACATTATATAAACCAAATGAGTTTATAATTGATTTCTAGCAAATTTGTACATAAATAAGTAAATGTTCACAAATAAACAAAGAGAAGTACCAAAAAAGATACACTATTGAAGTTGTGCCCTACAGTTCTACGGACCTCTGTTTCCTTGCCCCTGTAGTGTTGTGGGTAAGTAGTTTGCATTTCCGATGTAGTGGAGGCTGATGTGGCCAACGTTTGAAACCTTTTGTTTCAATAGTGTACGGGGAGCCAAATCAGGTGTTGCTCAAGGCTGGAGCCCGCCACCATGAAGAAAGCTCCATAGATAAGGGCAATTCTCAACTGCTCCAGTATATTGGCAAGGCGAGGGAAAGTTTCACGAAGGGAACTTCCATACAGTAAGTGAACCAGCGAGATGTATAACACGTAGAGTGTTAAAGGAAAGAGATGGAGGGAATTATCCCTCTTTTGTAGGGCAAGGAGCAACATCATTGTTGGGAGGATCAGATTGTGGAAGGACTTACCTAGCTCCAGCTTGCTAAAGGCTATTGTCACAGGGTTATCAAGGGGAGTCGAAATGCAGAAATTGGGTTCTATTCCTTGAAGGTTGACGGATTGAGATGAGCAGATGTTGAAGGGCATGGGCGGAGCTACAACAAGGGCTCTCCTAGGCTATAGCCCGATATAAATAAGCCCAAAAAAAAAATTTACACTTAAATTGTAGCCCAACTTAGTTTTAGCCCACCCTTTTTAGTTTTTAGCTCACTCTATCTCCTTGGGTTAGTCAGCTGACAGACAGGAGAGAAAATAAAGGATCAAAGACTCGAGGGTTGTGTCACTGTCACTTTCCTTGCCATTAGTGGGGCACTGCCTATTACTTTTATTTCTTCAACAAAAAAGCCAAAGTTCCTCTCTCATCTTTTACTTCCTTATAATGCTCACATCTAATCATACATATGGATGTGTGTATGTATGTATGTGAAATGTTTGTGTTCATGTAATATACATGTCTAAAAATAGTCCTTGCCGTAGGGTTCCTTGGTTAGGATGGAAACCTTCGACTTTGTTGAAGATTTTAAGGAGATGAAAGTGGGGCTGCGTTTGGTGGAGAGAGGTAAAGATGTACATAGGCAGATTATCTTTTGGGGGAATGAGATTGGCTGGTTGGGGGGAGTTGGCAGAATCATGGAATGCTTTCTCAAAACCAACAGGGAGGGGTGTTTCTTGTAAATCGTTGCTAGGGGAGTGTGCAGAGGAGAAATGATTAGGGGTATGAAGATGCATGCAAAGGGGAGTTGGGATGCTTTTACCGTGGTATTGAAGAAGTATGAGAATCCATCTTTAAGGAGTCAATATGGATCGACAGAGCCTTTCGTTGACCAGAAGCAAGCTTCTCGTGTTCCCGTGGCCTACAATCAGGATGACGGTGACATTGAGGTGAACCCTTTGGTGTGTGGTGAAGTATTAGAATCCTTGAAGAGATGTCTAGTTGGAAGGTTGTTAGGTTTCATAGAAGCAGTTCCATATGCAGTGTCTGTTTAGTTATGAGTTGATTGGTTGTGGGGCGGAGAGGCAAGGGTAAAGGTGCATGATTGTGCTGGGGCATATTACCTGTTTCTATTCCCTTCCGTGGAAGATGTAGTGAGTAATGGGGAAGGTATGGTATTTTGATGGCCATCCATTGGCTTTTGAGAGATGGGAATCAAGAGCATGTTGTTACAGTTGTATGGAAACTCCGTAGGAGCTTTGGACACAGGTTCTGGGTCTTCCCCTGCATATCTGGGATCCATTGGTATTTAAAGCAATTAGTAATTTCTATGGGGGTTTCATGTGAGTGGACAAGAACATGGCAGAGCAACGTCATGCTAGATGCATAAGGATGAAGGTTCAAGGGAATGGAAGCTCGATTCCAGCAAAGATCATAGTTGGGGTGAGGACAGAGGCCTATACAATGCCAATCTATTATAATTTGCTTAACAATGGGCCTAGGAGGGCTTTTCCATGGCAAGCTATTTGAAAGTCTCAGCAAAGGTGAACTTTTTTGTGTGGCAGCAGCTTTAGATGCCATTCTCAGTATTGATAATTTAGAAAAAAGGGATCAAATGCTTTCTAATCATTGTTGTATGTGTTATGAAGCTAACGAGACTATGAATCATTTACTTATCCATTGTGATGTATCATGGCAATTATGGAGTTTGTTGTTTTCATTTTTTGAAATTATATGGGTTATGCTGGAATTGGTGGTATTCTTATATGAGTCATTGTCAAGAGGGGTGTAGAGATCGTACAAAGAAGGCAGCTTGGAGGTTGGCGCCGTTGTAGGTGATGTGGAGTATTTGGAAGGAGCGCAATAAGAGAAATTTTGAGGAAGTTGCGTTACCAATCAATAGACTAAAGGCTCTTTTATTTCATACTTTAATTTTTGGCTTTCTGGGAATTTTTGTGACTTCCCATTTGCTATAATAGATTTCATAGGAGATCTTTCTTTGATGGGGTGGACTTAGGGTTTCTTTGTTGTATACATCTTGTGTACAAGAGGTGGCTCTGCCTGTTGCAATAAATTATATTTACTTATCAAAAGAATAAAGCAAAAACACAAAAGAGTTCCTATCTAATAAAGTTAGTTTAATATGAATGCTTCTCCAAGTACATTAAGCATTCAGTTTCAGAGTGCTTCTTAGGACTCCACAAAGTTCTACATTGATCAAATACTATAAAGACCTTGTGGTCAAAGGGAATGTTTACGCCCAATAATTTCCACCTGAGCTTAGCCATGGGAACAACTTTCACGTCTTCATTTGTTTGAGCCTCAGCCCTCTATCCCGCTTGGCACTGCACACTGTGTCCTAGGAGCAACTAGTGACCTTTGCTTTGGCTTCATCCACTCCCCACGAACTTATGAATATAGTTATCAATTTTCTCGCAAATAATGGTGGGAATTATGGTTGATTGCAGTGTAAGTGGGAACGGTTGAAGTAATAGCACATGCACCACGACACGGACATGCCGACACGGCAATTTTCAAAAAATGCAGAAATGACATGGCAATGACATGGCAAAGATATACATTGATATATTTTTTTATGTCATATATATAATTATTTTATTAAAAAATAAATGAAAAATGCAAGATAACACTGATCAAAATTGAAAATTCTTTTAATGTTCTTACATTTACCTAGACGATTGATAAATTGAATAGATGCTAGGAACCATAAGGGAGATACAGCAGACCAAGAGCATTATGTGAAACAACAGAAGATTTGCATGGGAGACATGGATTGGGTATACTCAAGTGTGAAACATTAGCAGCAAAGCCAAAAAAAAGAACAAGCTAGCTCAAGGTGCATTGATTGAAGAGCAAAACAAACAAGAACAACTGCCACAGAAAGGACTCTCAAGATAAACCCTCTGTGAAACAACACGAAAAAAAATCCGAGCATACCTCAGATCCAAGATCAGATTGACGAGCAGTTGCATATATCCTTGTTCTTTTTTACTTTTTCTTCTTCTTCTCATCTTCCCTTTTTATTTTTTTTTCTTTTTTGTTGAGGAACAGAAGACATCAGCGTCGATAGCTTCATTGTTGGTGTCAACTGCTTTGTCTTCTTCATCGGCATCGGCATCTTCTTTGCCGAAGAGCTGCTCTCCCTCTCTCTCTCTCCAGGGCAAGTTTCGTTGTCTCAGAGGTTTCAATCTGTCTTGATCGATCTGTATTAGGGCTTAAATGAGCTTTTCTCTGTTTTTATATTGATGACCCCGATAAGTCTTACCAGTTTACACAATATACCTACAAATATTTTGAAAGAATTATGCCAGAGCCCCGCTGTCCACTACATGTCAGAAAATGGGACATGCATGTCTGGAGGGGGGAAAAAAGGAAAATGTAGGACTCGCAAAATGGCATGTCCGACACATGTTGGACACATGGATGGCAGGGTCTAGGGAGTATGTGTTTCCTAGCCAATGGCAGTAGACCTGCCAGCAAGAGATAAAGCAGGAGCCTTCTTTTGTTCTATGTCTGAACAGGCTTATATATATCTATATATTTCTTTTTTGATAAGTGATATCTTTTCTTTTGGATGAATGAAGATCCTATTATTTTTCTTCTTCTTTTCATTATAAAAAAGTAAGTGTTTATGAGTGGCCCAACATACTGATCCAGAAATCATCCTGAATGCACAAGCTTGAGAAAAATAGTTGGCCTCAGTTTCATTTTGTTGCTGGGCTGTCGTGGGTTGGGCTGGGTTTATAGTGGAACCAAATTAATGCGGATTATAGTTTAATTAAGATCCAATTGGGTACCGGGCAAGCACCTTTGAAAACATTACAATTGGATTCAGCTGGAACTAGTTAGCTGAGCTCCAATCTATTGACTTGCATAGATTACATAATAAATTTACAAAATTATGTAATTCTAGATTTTCCTCATTTTTATGTGGAAATGTTATATAGAGAAATTAACTCACCTTTTTGCAGAACCTCCGTTGTTGGCTGTCATTTTAATGACCATGCCCATATGCTTAAGAGTCCTTATAATTGGAGTCCGAAGTTTTGGCCAATTGGTGTGAAACCTGGAACTTGTATAAACCCTAAGTACAAGCAAGGAAACCTGAAATAGAAATGTATGGACTGCAAAAACAAGGCAACTTTGATGAACTAAAATACCCTTCAATTTAGATGTGGGTGGATTACCTTCAACATCTGGGTAGTTGAAAGCAGAGTACTTGGTTTTGTAGGTGATAACTGATAGATATAACTAGAAGTCTAAGATCAGAAAATGTATTATTGTTTCTCCATTTAATTGCATGACTCAATTTTTAGTTGGTCAGCAATTATACTAAGCTGTCATGTAAGTTAAAACACTTTATAATCTTTCCACTTTGTATTATAATGTAATCGGAGCAAGAGAGAGAGCAAAGGCTATTGCAGTTGCTTCTCAGTTTTTACTTATCAATTCTCTATGCTTTGATTTGCATCTTTCTTTAACCTCTTATTGGTCCGAACAAAGGCCTAAGATTACAGTAAATTAGAGAAAGGATGTAAGAAAATTCATGTGGTTGCTTTAACTGGAGGTTTCTATGTTGTTCTTGACTTTGAACATCTGATGTTGTTTTATGAAGAAAGAGTAGTGCTTACTCCTGCCTTAGGCGGAGGCCGTTATTCTCTTTAATGCAAACTGCCCCGATCTCGCTAGGAAACGCGGATCGCTTTTGTTTGCACTAGATTATACTTACGGTCTGTCTCTTTGACTGTCAGTCTGGCATATATGAATACATATATCTGGTCAAGAGATATGAGGGTTACCCTCACCCCTTCAAATGCTATGTTCCAACTTTTCAAGCTTTAACTTCTCTAAACTGAGGTAATTTGATGTTAATCAAATCTCATAAGACCATCAGCAGGTAGCTGGTGCAGTATGTCCTGATTAAGCATTACAATTTCATTTGTATAGTCTTGAAACTATTTTCTTTGCAAAATGGGGAAACCCAATTATGCTGAGCCACCTCCATAAAGGAGGAATGAGAGAGATGGGTACTCTTGTTCCTCAAGTTTGTGAAGATAGTATTTTAGAATGTTTCAGCTGATAGTGTTGTCCTGGATATGATATTTAACTGGTCGTCATTATTGTGAAATTATTAGTTTACTATCAACCGCATCTTTTTTGTCAATTTGAAAATTAAGCACATTTTTATCTCGAAATATTTCCAATAAGAATCTCCCCAAATATTGGATTTATCTTATACGCTGTTATGTTCTTAAAGATTTTATAAAATTATGATTGTTGGGTAAATATGGGGGCGAGATGAGAGATGTATTTTTGCTTGTTTGTGCTTGTAGGTCTGCCCTGTGTGCAGCACCGAGGTGTCCACATCTGGGAACAGCTAGTACAGAGTTGGACCGTCCTGTCTTATATACGTTGCGGATTTTCTGCATAAGATGGGCAGACAACGGTGAAGCTATTTAATTCTTGTTTTCAAGTATCGTACACACCTGTAGTGGGGTAAAGACTGAAATACCTGCCTGCCTTGTATCCATTCCATGTTCTGCGTAAATGTAATCGGCACCTTTCCTTACTGTTTTGCACTTTCTTTTGGTTCTATTGTGGTCTCCAGTTACTGTGTAATGATAGTTTTTTAATTTGCAATTCTCTTGTTAGGCCAAGGGAGTTCTGCCCCAAGCAGAATTGTTATAATGGACATTGAAAGTTGGAATGGTGGTATTCCTTAATCAGAGGCCACCATTGCTGCCAGTGGTCTATTTGGAAAGCAGGTCTTCGATAGCCCATATTTATAGAAACCTTTCTCATGGCCGTATGCGTGCTTTTGTTCATACAAGGATTATACGCGGTCCAGGTTACAGGTCGAGTGTTAGTGAAGGATTTTTTTTCATACTCAGTGTGTACTTACATTACATTTTTCAGTGGTGGTGCGTTGCTTTGGCCTTTTCAAACAAATTCTCTGGTCCGATATATAGGCTTCGAGCTCCAGTTTTTTGTGCGGGCAATGCTTTGGGTTGGACAAGTTGTTTTTATAAAATTTTACTGAGTACATTCCGTTTTTGACGTAATTCATCAGTGTTAATTAATTAATTTATCCATTTTGTGAAGACATGGTCTTTCCAGACCTTAATTGAAATTGGTCATCCTATTTATGCCGGATCTTGACCCGAGCTTATTTTCAAACCGGAGGATTTCATGGCCTAAGTCGCCCAATTCGTTTCACAAGTTTTGAGCTCAATTTTAAGATATAAAAAGAACATAGAAATTAGTTGTAATCATGAAATCTGGGTCAACTTTGCTGCGAAATTTGTGTCAATTGAAGCAGCTTTACCAATCAATTTGGGTATTATTGTAAAGCTTTTTTTAGTGCAGTTTCCCAACTAACAAAAACACTGCATCGTTTGAAGATCTCTAGGAGTTATATGGTTATTTTTTCAAAGTGTGTTGGGTTAGACTGCAAGTCGGGAATTCTTCAACTTCTAGCTTCTTTTGGTTTTGGAACAATACGTTTTCTTAAAACTCTACCCAGTTTTTCGGTATCTGGAGTCTTGACAAGTGTCACTTCAAAATCCTCTCGTTACGTTGTGTTAGTCTTGGTCAAGTTTTCTGTTTCTTGGTTGCTTAGAACTTGTGTTTATTTCTTGAAAGTTTCTTTGAATTTCAATTATGGCTGGAGGGTTATTCCACGCCTATATTGATAATTTTTACTCTTATAATCAAAATCACATTTTGAGAAATTTGAATGAAAATTAGCCTTTAGTTTTGGAGGAGACCTTGTTATTCTTTGCTCTTTATCTTATCCCTTGCCTTCCAATTAGGTGGCAAGCATTTTATCTGAATGCTCGCTTTGTTTCTTCCTCTCTTCTCCATTTTTTGACGTCAAATGTGCTATAAGTGCTTGGATTCCTAATGGCTGGTCAATTTGGTATACTTAACGTTGAAGAAGTCCTGGATCGCGAACGAGATCTACAAGACATTGAGATTGAGATGGATGATTTGAGTAGGCAAGTGTAACAAGTCCAATGGTGCTTATAATATTAAAACTTGTGGAACGTGAGGATGCGCGTCATGATTTACTCTCCTACAAAAGTAGTATTTGTATCTAACACATAAGAGAGAACTGAGTATGGATAAAAAAAAAATGTTTGTATTTGTGCATACAATGTCTGTTCATCTGTATATGTATTTGTATATTATATTTTTCTTTGGATGCCAATCAAAAGATATATCTGAAAGCATCTCTGCGTGTGGTTATATTTGATCCAATGAAAAGATACCTTTCATTTGAAACCGAAGGTAGGAATTTAAAGTTCCACAAGCTGGCTCGAGGCAAGTCAATTGGAGTAATTTATCATCTAGCAGTATCTCGAGCAATACTTTTCGAATCTTTGCAGATTCAATTCGCTCAAGCCAACCTCTTCGATTCACTCCAGCGAACTTCTAGTTTAATCAATCCATTATTGATTTCACTCCATCAAACTTTCAAAACAAAACGCAAGCCATTGGATCAACACACTACTCTCTAACACATGTTTACGTATTCACTTAACGTTGCAAGTTACATTGTTAATAAATATCAAAAAGATAAAAGTGCAAAAGAGGTGAGAGAGAATGAGCCTGGGTGAAAAAAAAAATCCAAATGGACTCGTTGTTTGTAGGGACCTACGTCCCTTTTAATATCCACTCTATGTTTGGTGGGTTGAACACTATAATGCTTAAATGTTGGTGTTAGTAGTTGGTACCACTTTATCACAAAATTTTAGTTCTTTCGGTTGGGTCTATGTTTTGTCAAAGCCCTAAAAAGAATTGAAGGCATTACCCAAGAGTTTGTTTTACATTTTTGCCATCATGATTAGTGGAGGTTGAAAACTTTTTAATTGTAAGATTAACTTTTAAGGGACACTTTCAATATAAGCAAACCTCCAAAACTCATCCGTAGTTCTCCCTTTATAATGCAGTGTAGATTACTCTTGGAGCAAATGTCTTCAAGTTGAAAATGTTGAGGTACTCTTGGAACATCACGCTATTAATTTTTCACAAATGCAATTGGTCATCATACTTAATGGGCCCCGACTTCCGAATACATTCATTGAACCCACCTAGTAGGGGAGATAACTCACAGTATTATGAGAGAAGGAGGGGGGATGACGTCTTAGGATTCACGGAACATGACATGACCCAATGCCTCGTAAGATGAGTAGAAATAATGTGAAGGAATCCACTAAACCTAAGAAGACCCATTGCATTATGAGATGAGGAGGTGGTATGAAATGTTGTGTTAAAATAATCAAATAATTACTCTAGTTACCAACTTGACTTTTAGGTAATATTGCACAACTAGAAAATTCATATTAATTTATAAACATAATGACTAGCAATTAACCCTTGTTATGCACAGAATGAAGAGAAAAAATTAAACATAAAAGTTTTATGAAAAATAAGTTATCAATTGTATATACTAATAATATGATTTATAATGAGTTATAATAGTCAATATAGTATTACAATAAAAATTGAAAGTTGATTGTAATCAAAACCTTAACTTAAATAAGAAACTATGTTCTAATGTAAACATTTTAAAGTAGTTTTTTTAACCTTAAAATCTTGCTAAGAGGGCTACATTAATCTAGTCTATAACTTACACATTTTAGATGATTTATTTGTTAAGTATATTTAGTAGTGCACATACAACTAAATAAATATGATAATTTACCTAAAAAGGGTTTTGAATTTTAAGTTAGGGAGATTTAATTTATGACCAAGTATTGTGGTTTTATATTTCTCTTAGTGAAGAAACTTATACTTAAATAATTAATTTTGAAATAAAGTCTATCAAGCTTAAATTTATGCATTTATATAAAAATAAATCTTTTTAAAATAATTATTTTTATGTTATCATTGAGTTTGTTAAGAAACATGAAATTATATTAAATTATGAGGTGAAATGCTTGAAGCACATATTATTTCTACATTGTTTACAATAAAAAACATTATATTTAATTTTAAATTTATGGATTTAATTTTTTTTATATACTATGAAAATAGTTTTATCAAAACACACTGATAAATATTGTTATACTAACAGGTAAAATATAGGGCATTGACCTTCAATTGGATTGTTGAAGATTGACTACTCAAGTAATATTAAATAAGTACATAAATTATCTTTTGTCAAAACATACATAAATATGATAAATTTATTTTTTCAGATCTTGAAAGTTTTTTGCAAAAAAAACTCTTACTTTATTAGTTTGAATCAAGCCAAAATTAATGAATGTTTATCATGAAATCAATCTTGCTACAAAATAATTATATCATTCATCGTACAAGAGTCAAGAGATGAAAATGGTTAAGATATTATTATTTCTTTTGGTAAAAATCATATCATTACATATAACTTAGTGTTGTGTACATATTTTTTAAATATTACAGTCCAAGAGTTTTTAAAAATGGATAAAGTTACATTTAGACTAGTAGTAGGAATCTCCTATTGTATGAGTGCATGGTAGTTTCTAACATTCTTCATGTGTAGAGAGTTAGTACAACTGAGGAAAAAAAATTAAAATATTACTTCTCCAGACATATGTAGGTTTTTAAACTTTTAAGACTTGACCCACTTAGTATACGACTATCTACATTTTTACATTTTATTTGAAAAGCAGTGAGAATAAAATAATAAAATTTATTACAATGGATTGCATAACCAAGATTTAGAAAAAGAATAATAGCATGACAATTTTGTGTTTTTTAAAAAATATAAAATTTTGAGAAAGAAGAATTGAAACTTTCAACTTGAACACTTTATAGATTTGTCATATTTGTTCTTTTAAAAAGAGAAACTAAAGGAATTTGAATAGAAAATTCCATACTTTTGAATTCAAAGAAGAACTTTCTAAATTATGAGGAATCTGAGGAAATCTAAATAGGAATTCTAATTTAATTAAATTTTCTTAAATAACATGAGATTTACCATAAGTTCTAGTAAAAGGTAAAAGCTTCCAGATTTCATAGTTAGAACAATAATATTTTGACACATGTAACATTAGTAATTTAAAATTTTAAAAAATGAAAAATTTTAAATTGGGACTTTCAACGTCATGATGGGTTGAATAAGATTATTTCATTTTTAGACTAAACATTCATTATGATGACTTTTAATTATGAATATGTCAAACTATAAGGAATTTTTTGTACAAATTTTCTTACTTGTACTTAATTTTTGGTTGCTGAATTAAAAACCAAACTCCACTCATCTTAAGACTCTTTGTATAACTTTAAGGGTTAATTACAAGCACACCAGCTGAATTATGACTCACTATCACTAAGTCCCCTAAACTCTAAAACATAATGCATTGACCTCCTAAACTTTTTAATTTGTACCTAACTTGATCGTCTCTTATTGTAAGAGTTGTCTAATGAGTAATGATTGAAATATCACTTGAAATGATATAGACATATAAGAGCAATACAAGTAAATATTTCAGTCATTAAACAATTATTACAAATAGAGAAGCTACTTTAGGTATAAAAAAAAGCTTTGTAAACATCTATAAGTTACTTAATTATTTTTTATCTACTTTGTTAATAAATTAATCATATATTATTAATAAAAAGAATTAATTAATATAAATTGATAATTCAAGATTAATACTAATCCTTTAGCGTTCAGGGGAGCTACCGAGTCTTGGAATTGTGTTTCGCATTAACACACACTAGCTCGGAATTACAATACATTTGAAGGCAAAGAAATTTAGCCTATGAGTTGAGTATGGACCTCCTCACATCCAAACACAACCTTGCTGATAATCTTTGCTCTCATGGATCATTTTCCCTCCAATCAACAATCTTTTGAGTTTGCCTTGAAACTGCCACTCAAGCCTATATTCTTCTTGCTGGTGTAGTCACTGTAAATGTTGAATGCTTCACTGTTATGTAAGAATGCCAATCTGAATCAGGCTCTAATCGCTTTGCTTGATAAATGCAAGTCAATCTCTGAGCTTAAGAAAATACACGCCCTGGGGATTGCTTTTGGCCTTGCCCAAGGTGACTCATTTGCATCTAGAATTCTGTCTTTCGCTGCCATCTCTGATTCTGCGGACATCAGCTACTGTCGTTGGATTTTTCTACAGATCTCCAATCCAACAATCTTTAACTGGAATACAATAATAAGGGGTTACTCAAAAAGCAAGAGCCCAAGTAAATCGATATCTGTCTTTATTGAAATGTTGCGAGTTGGGATCTCACCGGACTATCTAACATTCCCTTTTCTTGCCAAGGCGTCTGCTCGACTGACGAACCTTCAGCTTGGATTGGCATTACATGGCCGCATTGCAAAAACTGGGTTTGACTCTGATAGGTTTATTCAGAATTCTTTGGTTCACATGTACGCTTCGTGTGGGAATATACTGTATGCACGTAAGGTGTTTGATGAAATGCCTAGCAAGAATTCGGTTTCTTGGAACTCCATGTTGGATGGGTATGCTAAGTGTGGGGATTTAATTTTGGCGCGGGAAGTATTTAATTCCATGCCAGATCGGGATGTTGTGTCATGGAGCTCTTTGATTGATGGGTATGTCAAAGATGGGCAATATGGAGAGGCTCTGGCAGTTTTTGAGAGAATGCGGGTTGTGGGGCCCAAGGCTAATGAGGTGACTATGGTGAGTGTTTTGTGTGCTTGTGCCCACTTAGGTGCTCTTGAGCATGGGAGGATGATGCACCATTATATGGTTGAGAATGAGTTGCCACTAACTCTTGTGTTGCAAACCTCACTTGTGGACATGTATGCCAAATCTGGGGCAATTGAGGAGGCTCTAGTTGTGTTTCGTGGGGTTCCAATGAATCAAACTGATGTGTTAATTTGGAATACAATGATTGGAGGGCTTGCCACTCATGGATTTGTGAGGGAATCGCTTGATATGTTTACAGAAATGCAGATTGGGGGGATCACCCCAGATGAAATCACATACTTATGCTTGTTGAGTGCCTGTGCTCATGGTGGGCTAGTGAAGGAAGCTTGGTTTTTCTTCGAGTCCCTTAATCAAGGTGGCATGGCACCAAAAAGTGAGCATTATGCCTGCATGGTGGATGTTCTAGCTCGTGCAGGTCAATTAACAGAGGCATACCAATTCTTGTGTCAAATACCGATGGAACCAACTGCTTCCATGTTAGGCGCATTATTAAATGGGTGTATGAACCATAGAAAGTTGGATCTTGCAGAAATAGTGGGGAGGAGGCTCATTGAATTGGAGCCGCAGCATGATGGTAGATATATTGGTCTGTCCAATGTATATGCTGTAGTCAAACGCTGGGATGAAGCAAGAACAATGCGAGAAGCCATGGAAAGGAGAGGGGTGAAGAAGTCTCCTGGTTTTAGTTTTGTCGAGATATTTGGAACTCTCCACAGATTCATAGCTCATGACAAAACTCATCCCGAGTCAGAACAAATGTATATGATGCTAAACATTATTGTAGAACAAATGAGATTTGATGCTGATTTTGAAACTCCAGAACTTGATTTATATGATATTGAAATTATGTGATTTGCACACTCCAGTATAGTATAGCCTCCACATTCAAATTACCATGTGCCTGAGTGTATTTCTTTATGTAGTAAGAATTTTGATCTTACATGGATTTACAAGGAATTTGGTGTATATATAAGCTTCTATCGTTTTATTCTGGTTAAAATAATTTTTATGCTGAGACTTGGGATGAAAATGTTAGTTTCTCACAAGCTTCGGAAACTTCAATTTTGGTTTTGATTTTTAGGGATAACTAAAGGAGTTTGGATGATGCAGTCTCCTGTTCCAGAGTGTCAACTTGAGAATCTAGAAAATATCATTCCAGACCATTGAAAAAGCCGAGCAAGCAGCCTGCAAGGATTCCATAGAGAAGTAAAAACTTAATTTCTTCAGACTGACAGTAATGTGGGTTTTGATCCTCCGTGAAGCTGATGTAGTGAGCTTCAGTTGGGCTAATAGATTAGTGGAGGGGAAATATACTTATATAGTGTAGAGATCAAACATCTGCTTCCACTTGAGAATGTTCATTTCTTTTTCAATGCATGTAACCAGTAAATGAAGGCCCGGTCATTCATCCTTCATATGTACCAACTCATCATTTTTGGGGATGCTATTCTTGGCTTTGCTGAAACCTATTGGCCATTTGGTGTCGCAAAAGTGTCTGCATCTCCTCCCAAGTCAAAACACTTACGTTTATACCTCAGTCCAATAGATATCTAAAGCGCAATGCCCACCTCCGGAGTCAAAGCACTTAAATCCTTCTCAAGCAAATCTTTGGTAAATATGAACCAGACAGACAGATTAAACCCAACCCCCCTTATCTCAAATCTTTGGTGCAACACAAAATTGTTTGTCCCAATATTCTCCTAACAGATATCAGCGTGCCAAGAAAAGGAGTATTAAGGCCAGACATAAGGAAAAAGCTAGTTGTTCTTTACAAAGTAAACCACGATAGAAGAAATTGTGGAATTTGAAGTTGCAGCAGAACCTAAATCCTTCATGTAGAAGCAAGTTAAAACAAATGAACTTGCAACTTACAAAAACCTTTTCCAAAGGCAAATGGGGGGAAATCCCGCTTGTCCCATCTATGAAAGTCTTTGAGAAACAATGGGAATGCCCTGTTCTGAGTCCTTAGATAACATGTATGTTTTCAAGCTCTGGTCTACAAGTTAATAAGGACCCAGTCAATTGAAGTCCATCAGTCATCAACAACCATACAATCTGACTAGAATTCCTTAGTCCAGAAACATCAAAACATGGGCAAACTAGTTCAGGCATTTCATCTTCTACTAGATCCATAAGTGGCTAGACAACTCCAAAATTGTAACAAAATTTAACATTCATGTAGCTATTAAGGAGGAAGAAACCCCCAAATTGTGAAACCAGGAACATAGTTTGAATGGTGGTATTAATGGTCCTTGTCAAGAACCTTACTGGCTATTGTATTAAAAACATTAAAATAGAGGGGCCTACAAAAATGTAAACCATGGAAATTCTGGTGGTTAATCCATTCATGTAATCATTTAAAGCCATTGTGATGATAGCAATGCAGAGCACATCCTCAAACACAAATACAGCATCACAGTAGCTTATAAATCCAGGGCACACAACAAAAGATTGAACAGCTCAACTCAACCACAAACCAAATTCTCTTGCAGGCTGACAATATTATGCATTCACAACATTGACAAAAGCATGTGATGGCTTCTAAAACTCTTCAAACTGATCTAAATCACGTGCAAAATTTTAAGATTCAGCCACCTCCATATGCAAAATATTAAAACCAATGATCAGAGAATACAACACGGTGAAAATATATATAAGCATGTCAAAACTCCAATACTAAATAAGGGACAACAGAAATTTGTATGGCCCAGTGCATTTTAATTTATAACCCGAGAAAAAGTTGAGGCATCACCGGTAACCAGACTTGCAAAATTATGATGCATAACACAACAGCCAAAAGAAGCAGCACTACTTGTGCTGGCACAACTTGTGGGAATCAGAAAAACAAAACAAAAAAGCTTGTTCTAAGCTTTTTCAATCTCTGGAGGAGCATCAGCAGTGCTTGTGTCTTTGGCTGCAGATCTTAAATACCTACGAATTTCAATAAGCCCTCACTACGAGCTTCACCCTATTTCAAAACGGAACAAACAAGCCCATCCAAGCCCAAAAGTGTAACCCCTTTCCAAGTACCTTCAAAAAATAAATGTACTTCGTGTTCACATGTACAAAATTCTCCACCTGGAGACCTCGGTAGTCACCCTGAAACACAAGAAACAGTATTAGTCTCTCCACAGGTGATCCTGCAAAGATATCAAAGCCCCTAGACTCTCTTTAAACAACTCAATTGCTTTAAACAGCTTAAGATTATGGTATGAATTTAATGAAATAGCTTGTTAAACACCCTATGATTCCAAACCATTAGAACAGCCATGCAGCCTCCGAAGCAAAACCTTATTTTCTTCAGACTGATGACAGTGTATGCCCATTAATGTGTCCAATGAGCCACTCAAAAACAAATGTAGCATACAATTGAAAGCAAAGAAAACTTCCTTTTGCAATATCAAAGACAGTGGCAATTTTGACTATTGAAGTATCAAAGGTAAATCTACTACTGAACTTCATATGCTTGTGCTTAGAATGACTCACTCAGATTCTCTAATTCGCTTACGGCCTGGCTTATGGCATGAATAGCCATTTTCTTTACCTGTTCAAGTGAAGCACAACTCAGTGGCCATGTACCAAAAATTACACACTTTTTAACACTACCTGAAAGGAAAATATTCCACAGCATATAAATGTTATCCAATATACTTCAACAGTATCATCCCAATTCCAGTGAGCAAGGACTTAGATAGGATTGAAACCAATGCCATCCTAAATAAAATATCCTATCCAAGTACCAATAATATGGGAAATTAGGAATCACAAATCTATTCAATATTAAGTGCAATAGAATAGAGCAAATATAAAGACGGTCCATGAGATGCATGCAAGCAAATTAGTGGTGGCATCACCACATGGAGTTAATCCTCCAGTGGCATTGCTCCATCTATGTCACATATTTCTTTCTACTTCCTCCATAGTAACATTCACCACTCCTAATGGTACAAACTGATGTAGCTATGTTAGACATCTTTCCCAAAAAGTCAACAAGAAGACTAGCACCAAATGCTATAAAAGGTCTAGATTAAAGATATTTGATACATTGCAATAAATTCCGTGACATATAAAAATGTATCTTTGGTAGTGTACTTATTGACCCTAAATTGATGATCCTTGAGCCAATATAATGTTTAAGATATTGCGGTGCTTGTGATATATTTATGATACTACATGATTTTAGAACCACATTCAAATATTCTTTTGCAGTGATCAATGTATTGCAAAGATCTACATGGTTTTAATAGGCATAATTATGACAAACTTGATAATTAGAAAAGCATTTTCCTGGAAACCAACAAAAACTGTCCCAATGGGAATGATTTGAAAACAATAATCTATTTGAACATTTGGGTTTGTAAGGCCCTTCTTTTCTTCTTTTTGGAGAAAAACAAGCAAATAAAGAAAACATGTAATACTGAAAAACTATCGGATGGAATTTGAAAGGGAAGGATAAATTGATCCAATTCAAATCAGCAGAATCAAGTCATTATTAACTCAAGGACAATTGTGAAACATACGCAGTAGATAGTTGAACAAACCAATATAGCATCCAGATCACATTACATAAACAAAGGATGATATGGTCTACCTCCAGCTTGTCTTCCTTGGCCCTATGATTTTCAGGTAGCAAACGGAACTCCTCTGTTAAACAAATACACTCACTAACATTTTCAGGCGAGACAAAGTCAAGAGCAACCTTTATGCATGACTGCGAATATAACAAAAGAGGTATCACAAAACGGCATCTGAACTTACGTATACTATAAAACCATTTATTCTATCATTATTAGAGCATAAAAACTTGAGAACAAAAAATCAATCTTTTTAATATTGAAGGATTAATCTATAGTATATTTTTAGCAAGTAAATCTTCAACTTATGAACTCAAAACACATGTCCACAGCATGAGCTGAGACAGCAATTCTGACAGATCATCCATTGAAAGGGACTTTTGACATAGCAATTTGCAAAGCATGACACGTATTTTGATTGATTTTACTCTTTGAAGCAGGGGCTATATGTCACCAGAATCAAACACTAGTAAATGCTCAGCTAAGTTTAGAAGCTAATGTGCAATGGTAACACTACAAATGTTAGGTTTTAACAATAAATAACGTGAGATGTGAGCATGTTTTTTTTTCTCCATGACAAATCCTATGTATAATAGTTTGCCACCAACCTGTAGACCCCACTCCCATTAAAATCCATTACCACTTCATTTTGTATGTGATCTGAGCAAATTATTTGTAACATAAAGACCTATAAGGCACTGTTATCATCATAAAATAACACAATAATGTAGACACTACAAAGGGCACACAAGTCTCAAAAGGCTTACATATAGTGAAGAATTGCCCAATGGTGAGTCTCACTGATGCAGTTGAAGCTAAAATTGCAAATGATACATAGATACACTCAACAAAGTGTGTATAGAAGATGGGATCCTTCAAGTGGAAAGACTAAGATCATTACTCTAATGATGGCTATGCATGCCCGCTTCTATCTTTTTGTATTTTTGCATTTTTACCTTGTGCTGTTAATTTAAAAGCTAACACGTGTAACAATACAGCTTCTGGGAAAACATCATATGCTCAGGCTTCTCTGATGATCCTATCTAGAGTAGCATCGTCAAATTTGTAACCTCCTAAACCAGAAAAAATATCCTACAATACCTTCACGTTTCTAACTTGATGAGGACAGCCAGCAGGAATAAAAACTGCATCTCCAAGGTTTTGCACAAAAGTCCATGGTTCAATTCCTAACAAAAGCATCCAACTGACAATTATAACCATAGTAATACAACATCAAATCAATCAACCTTACAGACAATAAACAATAAACTAACCATATTCCTCCTTTAATTTTCTTTTGTGCTCAAGAGTCAAATAAAAAGTCTGGTCATGAATAGGATGAAAAACCTGTCGCAGACAGAAAAAAAAAGGGGCATATTAGAGATGTCTAAAAATGTTGACAAAAGTATACCTAGGTAGCTAGGTGAAAGTCCTTCACAACAAAAAGGAAAACTACAACA
This sequence comes from Euryodendron excelsum, assembly GCA_033060915.1. Classification (NCBI taxonomy): domain Eukaryota; kingdom Viridiplantae; phylum Streptophyta; class Magnoliopsida; order Ericales; family Pentaphylacaceae; genus Euryodendron; species Euryodendron excelsum. Next base: position 40,249,583 of record CM065388.1, on the reverse strand, counting down.
TGTGGCACATGAGCATGCAGGCTGCCCAAAATACTACTGCTCCTACCCAGTCGTATATCCCAAATGCAAAACTATTGGCCTCACCAACTTTCAGGACTCTACAAGAATTTACTTAGAAAGCAGAAATAATTCAAATCATACTGATAGTAGACAAAAATAAAATTATACCATTGGTTACAAAAGCAGTTGAAGTGACTTGATGGTTTTTACAGCATTCAAATGAGTCTATTTATTTGCAAGGTGAGCATCACTAATCAGGTCAATACAAATAGAAAGAAAACTAAATGCTCAAAATGGAACATCACATGCATTAGTTGGTATATTATATACTTTACAAAGTGCATAGCCCAACTTATCAGTGGATAAGTTTTACCTGCTGCAATGGAGAACAGTGGATGTGCCTGAACTCCCTGAAGTGCTTATTGAGATATTCCTGCAACTTAGGAACATCTTCTCTCCTAAAAATGTCCCAGATAGCACCTCCATCTGGATGTTCCAAGCCTTCCAACATAGTTCCTGCAATTGAGTATCCGGCGCTCTTCTCACTTTTGCCTTGGTCCAAATTTTCAACTTCACTCTTTTCAGAAGCTTCAGCTGTAATTTGATGGACTTTACCTTCTCTGGTAATATCCCTTTGGCTTTGCCCGTTGCTGTTTTTTTCCTCAATCTCAGTTCTTGGTTTTTTGGACTTGCTTCGCAAAATTGCATGCGGCTTCCTTCTCTTCCTCTTTCTACTTTGAGGACCTTTTCCTATCTTTCCATTTGCTTCAGCCTCATCGTTGTTGCTTTTTTCTTCTGATGGCAAAGCAGAATCACATTCTTCATCAAGCTTCTTGAAGACAAGGCCATTTAAATCACCATTTAGACCAAATTCACCCATTTGCTCAGCTGCTTTAGCATTTACACAACCCTCAGCCTTGTCAACACCATCACCATCTTGCCTACTATCTGCAGGCGTGTTTTGAGATCCATCACAGCCCAAAATAGGAACTTCACAGCAGTTTGATACTTCAGCCTCGCCTGTATTAGACTTGTCCATCAGCTGCTGCTTCTCAACCTTTTGGCCCACTTCAGTGCCATTTTCAAAAATTTCCCTCTGATCTTGGTAAAAGTGCTTTTGTTTCAACTTCTCTATTTTGGAAAGCTTGTCCTCTGGAATAGTCACACCTTTAATGTGTGTCAATATATTCACCTGAAACAGTCAATCACTAAATTTAAGGACACTGTAGAGGGAAAAACTGAAGGAAAAGGAAATTCTTCAAATACCAAGGTCAAGGCATTGGAAAATTTAAGGGTCAAGCATGCTTGCCTCAAACATAAGGTTGTTGATTCAAGTTTAAATTTCGGCCATTTGTTGACACAGTATTCTTGAACAATATCACTTGTAAAAATTCTCAATATATAGGCATTAGTTTATTAGGTCTTTACAAGTTCAAAAACAAGAAAGCTATCATACATCTTTTTTATCCAAAACTAGTGACAGAATGACAGTCGTAGTAATGTTAAATAGCATTTCAAGGATGTTATTAGGCCCTTACTTAGGTATCTGGAAGGAGTAGATGCAGTCTGCAAAATTCCCCTGCCATAGTATATTAAAGAGGCAGCAGACAACTGAGCAATCTAGATCAGTGAGTGGGCCCACAGATAATACCTAAGGATTTCATTCCACCAACTTTGCCAAACTGAAAACCATTTTCCCTCCTTTGACCATTAACAAAGGGGAGAAGAAGAAAGGGGGTGGGGGGGCGGAGAGGAACTCCATAGATTTTCTCGCAATAAAAAATTAGAGCCTCACTATTTAAATTTCTAAGTTTCAATGTTTTCTTCCAGACATCACTTAAACTTGTAGCAAAACATCAAAAACAAATGAAGTTTATTTTTATCAAGAAAAAATTTCATAGCAAAACCTGATGTAGACAACATGGTCACCTCCGTGATCTAGATTGGTTTTAGGCTTGATCTAGATTCCCATTAATTTTATTTCACTTCATATCTGATACAAAAGAACAATAAACATCAATACATTTATGATGCACAGAAACCTTCATACCTAAATATGCATCAAAGGAGCATACATACATGCACACATACATATGCATGTGTGGAAGTATATACCAAAACGGTTTTGACAGATGGGGTTAGTCTTAGGCCTCTAATAAGTTCTTTTACAGACAGCAGCTAGCCTGCCTCAGCATGGCCCTACCACATAATAGCCCTTTAACCATGTTTTTAATAACAGAAAGCATTTGAAGATATCGTAAAGATCAGCAAGGCAACCAAAAAATCCACCCGGATAAATAGGAGTTTCCCTAGGTGCAAAATTACAATACCAGAAATATAAACACACAAATCGTACCGCATCAGACATATCACAGTGAAGCTTGGTCACAGAGTCCCCACGCCCCAGTTCCTGAGCAACCCCATAAGCAATATATGTTTTCGGCCCCAAGTCTGGCTTCAAAGTATCTTTTGGCAATTTGACTGCAAGATTCAACAAGCCTTTGCGTGGATGTGTGTATTCCTTGAAGGGAAGGCAATTGAGAAACTCAGCACCATGACGAGGTAAGCGTTCCTCAAAAGAATTAGCTGGAGGCCAATCTTTCAATTTCAGAATCTGAGGCCACGAAGAACTGTCAAATCGACCCTCCAAATACCCCGTAAAGAACTGGTGAATATTAATCTCTACCTGCAGTTCATACATGAGAAAAATCACCAATCAAAATCATTCAACAACAGAGAAGAAAAAGAAAGGGAGAGAGAGGAAAGAACATCTACAACCATAATACTTAGAAGGGGTTTAAAAACAAGTAGACAAGGTTATGAACAAAAGGACTAGAGTGATGAAATTTCGGTTTCTTTTTACATCGCAATAACCATTCCTATGGAAACAAGATTATACAAATTGGATTCTAACACACGCCATTGAAAAACAAAAAAGAGCTGCTGGATGAAATGTAAATTTTCAAAAAGCTTTAGGAAAGAAGAGGTGAGAAATTGACAAAAACCAAGCAATTAAAAGCAAAACAAAGAGGCAAACAGGGAACGAAAAGCAACATCATGAAGATTCATCCGGAGAGTCTGGAAGGCTAAAAGAGTAGTAATTGTTAATTTGGCATCACCAACTGTTGGGGAGTGGGATTGTTCATACTGCTGCTCATTTCGCAAATGCAAATATGTGTTGCCTTACGCTTTGCAACAAAAATGGGGCATTGTAGTAGATGAAAAACAAGGTATTTAACAAAAGTGGTCTCTTTAATCTTTCCGGAGTGAAAAAGGAAAAATAAGAAGACCTGACTGATGACTTATTTTTCTCCAGTAATTTAACTGATGTATGGGAAATCAATGATTTTTTTTTTTTTTTTTGTGGTGTAGCTTCTCATCTTCCATGCTGTCTTTCAAGAACGTATAGCACTCCCAACCCTGCTTTCAGCATCAATTCCCTAGAGGGACTGTTGTTTCATGTCATTACCTCCACACGAGGTATACATCAAAAACCAAAATACCTGTTGAACAACAAAGGACGTCTAAACATCTTTACAATCACTTACATGCCATTAGTTTTTTAAGTTACTTGACGGGTTATCATGCACAACAAAGACAAAATTTAATGCTCAACTGTAATGAATAACTTAAATCTTGAACTAACCTCACTCCAATCCAAACAATCAATAGCCACAACATCCAAATGCTGAGAATGCTTCAAATGTTTCATCTGTCTGAATGCACGCCACATAACCATTGGTTCCCAACTCAAACCAGATGTACGTTCAAGCACATCGGTCACAATTACTGGCTCACCTTTGATCCAGTGCTGCTGGAAATGCTTGGAGCCCCCAAAATTAATGTCTCTAGATGTAGGACAGTACAGATAGTTGTCATTAGAATTTTCTCGACAGGCTGCTTTACGTGACTTACCACTGCACAAGTCAATGTCACCCAGTGAATTGAAACAGGAGCACCATTCCAGGGAAGCTCTAGGCATGGCATAAGGTTTGTGCATTTTAGCTATATCCTCTGCTTTCTTCACCAAGTCTGAAACCCAATCTTCAGGAAACATGCACCTCAACTCGAGTATATCATAACCACAGCCACCCATTTTCTCTGGAGGGCAAGGAATGCTACCATTTTCCTTTGCTTTCCACTCAAAAGTTGAATTCTCATGATCTTTGGAGCACGTGTCAATAGATAAATCCAAAGGTGCGCTCTCTCTCGAAGAAAAAGAAAGGCGCTTCCCACCATGCAGATAAGCTGGCCCCTTGTCAACATACTCAACGATTACTTCCTTCCCACCTCCTTGCAAGTGACCATCACGGATCTCCCGGCAACAAGTAAGGCAAAGGTCATATGAACAATTTGAACAGCTTCTATGGAAGTCGACAATAGAAGTTTTACAGTTGTTGCTGCATAAAATGTGCGATATCATAAACTTTTGCAAAATTAAGTAACATTTAATATAAAGAAGAAATTTTTCCTTAACCCTACCAATACACACGCTCATCATTATCACAAACAGCCTTTTGTAGCTTTATTTCTGCCAATGGTAACCCTGGCCAAATCAACATCCAATTAGCAAATAATTATAACAATAAGTGTGTTTTATACAGTTCTGAACCACTTTCATCATAAACCCATCCTGTTCAAATTACATGACTTGCCAGCCTTTGCATTATATTATTAGCTAAATGAACAAGAGCTAAAGCAACAAGGAAGAAGCATTAGTAACTTGAACATTTTCTCGTAATGGCCATCAGAGTGTAATCCCTGGAATTTCATTTAAAAGAAACTACAATTAATGAAGTCAAATAGTGGAAAACGAAGCATGTTCAGGGTACATTTCCATCAAATAGCATGGAAATCCATCTTATATCCATTAGCATAGTACCAAGTGCATAAGGAACTCTTACATCCATGTATAATTATTATCTTAATTCTAAATAATAAGTTTCCAATGTTGTCACATCAATACAAAGCCACTAAATCTTCTGTTAAACAATGAATGCACCCAAACCATGATTCTATTATTCTATATACAAGTTTTAGGCCCGTGAGTTGCACAAGGTTTGTCTTTAATTTGTATCTCTATTATTTTTGTAGTAGTGATTTTACATATAAAATAAACATTATATTTTTTTGCTATTTATTTATTTTTATGTAATTTGATTGTGTATTTATCTATCCATTTAAGGTTAACGTAATTGAGTAGTGCTATACTCATTTTATGTATTTCTATATAACCATCTACAAGAACACAGATGAATTGTTAGCATAATGAAGGAGTTAATAATTGAAAAGGATGGGGAAACAATGAAGTTCTTTTCATTTGAATTTGATAAGTACAATGCATAATCACATGAATTTCACATAACAACAAATATTCATGAAAATGAAAGTATCACATACTTTTTCACCTCTACAAATGCCATAGAATATATGAACTAAATAAATATACTGAACAGTAGTTCAAAAAAATACATTGAACCAAAGAAATAACTCAAAGAATTATTTTATTTTTATTTTTGAAAAAATAAATAGCTTTTAAACAAAACTTGAGAGCCACTAAAAAAATAAAGAGCCATTTGTCACAACTACTACAATAATTGCCTTCTTTTTGCATATATAATATGTAGATATCCTTTTGCTCAACGTAGAAATTTCTAGATATCTTTATCTGTTTGCTGGGAAACAGATTATAAAGTTCATGTAACACCAAACCACAGAAATACCTTGAATCTTGGCTTCTACTTCCATCTCCATCAATTGCTCTTGATTGAATTGTTTCAGGAATGGAATAAGCGCATGGAGCAAATACATGGAGTGGTGAACCATTTCATCTTTATTGATAGTCACCTCTGAAGTATCCAGTTCCTACAAGAGCCATGACGAGAAGATAATACTATTTGTAAGTTAGTGATATCTAGAATAGACGGCAATAGAGCCTAGAATGTCAGGAGAGGAAAAAACTGACTTTAAGACATCCTTTTGAACGCAAGCATGCCTTGCAATTGCAATTTCCACAACAAACAGGGCAAGCCTCAGCCACTGCTTCCTCTATTATACCAGGATACCTGCAAGCATGACAAATCAATATCAATCAAAACAGAAACTACAACATGATGAATATCAGAATGGTTAAGAATTTTTAACTACATAAGTATTATCTAATGACTACAACCCACAATTACTTTCTTAAGTGATTTGAAGTGGAAATGAGTGAAAATCTATATATATACACAACATTTGATGGATGAACTACTAACTATTTAGGGTTATCCTAACAATTACTGACACTCAACGAAAAGCAGAAATCCTGTCCTTTAGTACCACTATCATGACATTTGCTCTCGTATGCGCACAACCATCTAAACTATACACCATCACATCATAAATCTAGTGAGGCTGTGTAAGTGTGGTCAAAACAGATATCACCGGCAGTAAGTTGTACAAAAGTATCCAAGGATATGTTATTATTACAAATATCAGACTATCATGCTTCATAAGTTCTATATTATACATCTTATTAGGAGTTCTGCTTTTAAATTGTATTTTCACAAGAGGAAACTTCAACAATCATAGAAGTTAATGGCACTAAAGAAACAATTGTCACATTAAATTCAGAGAGAGAGAGAGAGAGAGAGAGAGAGAGATGACCTATGAAATGGCATACTGAATCACAAAGGAGCACAGTTGAGGCTAAGACCTAAAGCACTAGCAATTGTGATAAAGACGCATTTGCACATCAATGATTTGTGCCTCATTAATTTCTGAAATCTAGCAGGCATGGACAATGAGTTTAGGCCTTGTTACAACTTTACAGAAAATGTCACATTTGTTAATTTTATATTGATGCCATATATTTTTCATCTATTTTGTTGTATGTGACATTAAATGTGAAGTCATCCAAACAGGTCCTAACATAACATATCCGATTCCTTAGCAACCAAGCTGCTGAACAGATAATAAATGAACTAAAGTATGAGAACTACTATAACAGAAATCAATAAGAACAAAAAACCTGTGCATAACAGTAGTCCACCAAAAATCCCTCCCAGCTAACCTATTAAAGATTGTTAAACCTTCTATTGTCATCTTCACTTCATCTTCTACAGATCAAAGTTCAACAATCAATGCTAACATGTACAAGTGAAAATAAATCACACCACTTGTGCTCCTGCTACATGCTTTTCAACTTCACTAGTTAGCATAATGAATAGTTTTTTTTTTTTTTTTTGGGGGGGGGGGGGGGGGGGGGGGGGGGGGGGGGGGTGGGTGGTGGGGGGGGGGGTTGGGGGGGGGGGGGGGGGGGGGGGGGGAGATGTGGGAATGCATTTTGCTTTGATCATTCTGACAGCAGGTTGAATTGGCTTTGCGATGTACAGTTCCAACAAAATAAGCCCAAAATGAAACTTTCTCAAAAAAAGAATAAATAAATGAAAGTTCACATTGCCATCTCATTCAAGCAAATTGACAGATAGAAGTGTTTCCATGCTCTAAATTAAATGGAACCAGACATAAATGCATAGTTTAGGGATGTAAATAATTTGTGCTCCTGCTCCATGCTTTTCAACTTCACTGATTAGCATAAATGTGTAGTTTAGGAGGGGGTAAATAACTGAATTAAATATGAAAGCAATGCCTTTTGCTTTAATCATTCTAGCAGCAGGTTGAATTGGCTTTGTGATGTCCAGTTCCAACAAAATAAGCCCAAATAAAACTTTCTCAAAAAAGAATAAATAAATGAAAATTCACATTGCCATCTCATTCAAGTTAATTAATATGTAGAAGTGTTTTCATACTCTGAAGGAATTTCAAATTTTGAAAAAAGACAACCACAACTTCTGTCTTGCCAGTGACTTCAAATATTAAAAAAACATTCAATTCAATTCAGTAAGATTGATCATGAAAAAAGAGTTTATGGATTCAGACTGAGCATTCACTTCATCATCTATGAACAACTACATCGATCTCAAAAACCAAAAAACACTCTTTAAATTGAACTGAGTCAGTTATAAGGGAATTGTGATGCTTTTATTTCTTGGGAAAATTATAAAATATAATATTTATTTCGTTTCATAATCTAATGTTTTGTCAATTTCAAAAGTTCCCTACCTAGGATGCATGCAACTACACAAAAGCAGTCACAGCACAGCTGCTGAATGAAATCCAAAAAACCTCTTTGCAGGTCATCTTTAAAGCACCTGATCCCATTTCCGAAAGGAAAATAAATATATAAAAATGGTTTAAGCATCAATGACTGTCAGGGGATCACTGGCTGTCAATGAACTGCAATCCCATTTCATGTTGAATGAAATAACAAAAACAGCAGTCCAATTTGCTGAAGCTCAGAAAATGGCACTACTTTCTATTGTTCTCCAGTCTCAAGCCTTCAAAAACCTCAGGCATTTAATAGGAATGACAATTCTTACTGAAGATTGCATAATGAAAATCGACCACCAACATATTGAAGCCTACCGGGCCTAAAGAACATGATTCATTAAGAAATATTGCAGTTGAATTTGGCACAAACATGCCACAAAGTCCCAAATTTCCAAATTAAATTCTTTAACTTGAATAATGAGTTCTGATTTCCGGGAGTCATAGTCATGACACTACTGTTGTGTTCAAAAATTGAGGGTAGCAAATTTTAATGAATAAAAAAGGGGAAAAGAAACAATACGTATATAGTCTAAATCGAAATGGTCACAGGAAACATTAGTAAGCATAAAAATTGCACTGAAAATAATGAATCTCATACTCAATAGGCAGAAGAAGAACAAAAAAAAAAAACGATTTGGGTGGAACTAAAATAATGATCACAGAAATCCAAACAAAATGTAATCAGAGTGAGAAGCAAAAAAGTTAATACCATTTGGTTAAGCAGGGAATACAAAATCTTTTCGTCTTACACTTGTGACAGCGAACAACCCGTCCTTTGTCATTCCTCTGGCACTGATGACACATCAATGAATCGATTTTAATCCCCTGTTACACCCAAAATCAGAAATCAGATGCAAATAACAACAAATGCACCGATAATGAAAAATTATCCCTCAAAGTAGAGGCACCAAAGGATAAGTTCCCTCACATTCTCATCGAATATCTGCCCAGTCTTCGAGGGAGGCTCTTCTTTCACTTGCTTCGAAGCTCTAAGTGAATAACATGTTGCCTTATTCCTTCCAAAAGGGTCGTCCTCCTTTTCCACCTTATCTGACCCTAAACCCAAATCTCCATTCTCTGCCTTCTTTGTTGTCTGGATTTTGCCTTTTCTCTTCTGTTGCACTTTCTGATTTCCACCTACAGTTCCTTCTCCTCCTGTTATTCTATTGAACCCATTATTACATTTCGTCTCCAGCTTCTTTGGCCGTCCTCTTCCTCGACTCTTCAGCTTTATGCCATCTTCTCCATTTAAAGCACCAACACCAAGATGATGTTGCCCATTCTGCTCCACCAAATCCTTATCATTTTCCATCACTTGCTTCTTTGGTCGACCCCTTTTGGCATATTTTCTCACGGGGACACCCTCAGCTTCAATTTCCATATCACTCTTTTCTTGGCCTTTCTCAGCAAACAAACGAGTCCAGATTTTCTGTATCTTTTCTCCCCCACTTCTGACTTGCTACTACCACGACACTATCCTTAAAAAGCCCAAAAAAACTCCCTTTTTGCCCTGCCCATCAAACCCACCACTTTCGAGGCAGTATTTGAAAAGCCCCGCCACGGAGGTGTATTTGAAAAGTCCCGCCAAACGTGGAGAGTTCTGATTTTTCCGGAAGATGTGAGTGGCGGGCAGTGGTATGGGCCGGCGATGGTTTAGAAGTTGAAAGTGAAATGTCTAGGCTCTATCACGAGCCTGGGTGCGCAGGATTAAAAATAGGTAATCAATAATAGGAAACAAGACTACTAAAATGATAGATGGTTTTGGGAGGACTTCCAAAATAGGAAGCCAAGAATAGCATTCCCTACAAATGGTCCTAATTCAGTCAGATATTAAAAATATGCTTAGTCAAATGCTACAAATTATATTATTTCATCTGTATTATACTATTATGTGCCAATTAAGTCTCCAATTACTAAAACTAGAGGTATGTGATCATGTTTAAAAAAAAAAAAATACTTAACTCATACTTACCTAAAAAAAACAAACCATAAGTGTTTGAAGGAAAACTATGGTAATGGAATTTTTTTAAAATCACTTGTAGGCTTGTAGCTGTTTAGTAGTTTCTACCAAGTGTGTATTTACTAAGAAAAAATAACGCATACATATCTATAATATCATCAACGATTAAAATAAACCAACTTGGTTACCCATAGACTCGGACCCAACCGATTTTACCTTGTAATTCTACTCGCGTTTATGTGTGTGTATATATATATGTATATATATGTATGGGTTATCAACAACAATTCTTTACAATATGGAGCAACAAATTTTCAAAACCAATCAAATAATGCCAATGTAGACCAACTCCAACAGCATCCAATCAAAGGAAGGCGCCATTGCAAATCCAAGTTTCACCACCTTCTTTCGCAAATAAGGTTTAATTATAAACACACTCTTTGAATTATGATTCCGAACTATTACATTTTTCTAAATTCTAAAACGTAACAAGTTAATTTATGAACTATCAATTTATATCAATCAACCCCTCCTGTTAGAAATCCATTAGGAAAATAAAGAAAAAAAATTATTATTTGACTTGTACATTTTAACAAAAGTATAATTTTATATCTAAATTGATCTTCTCTTATTAAAATAATTGCCTAATGACTACAATGTCCCTTGAAATGTCATGAAAATCTAAACAAAAAATAAGGGGTATTTCAGTCAATTATTACAAAAAAAAATGATATAATTTAGGTATAAAATGAACTTTTGTGAACGTTTGCAAGTTTCATGACAATTTTTCATATACTCACTTAACTAATTACTAAGATATTGCTAATAGAAGGGATTGATTGATACAAATTGATAGTTCGAGAGTCAATTTATTACGTTTTAAAGTTTAAAAAGCATAGTGATATTATGATACCTCTTACAATAAACCAACTCGGAATTCCAAATTAAACCACACAATGACCCTAAAAAGGAGAAAAAAAAAAAACCACAGAAAATAGGTAATTTCATCCATGTTGTCCAACAGGAAAAAGAAAAAGAGAAAAACCTAAAATGAATAGAGCAGAGTATTACAATGTTTTCAACCACTTTCCCTACATCTCAAGAAATAAATTATGAGCCCAAATGGTTGATCTCACACTACAATGGCAGTAATTGATATTATCTTACATCTAAAAATTTGTTCGATAAGGGAAGAAACTAGGCAACCTTCTTCAAGGACTTGGTATTAAAATGCTTCCAATGACTTAGCCCTTTCCCAGTAGCGAAGGCAAGAAATTCACTAAGGGGCAACCATTATGGAAACTCAAAAAGAAAATTTTACAGTCAATGAGAGGGCACTTAACTTTCATAAGTGGGACATTTATGAATTTTCAGGGAGAGCAAATTGAGAAGCATTTCAAATTCTGTAAGTGGAAATTGGATTTCTGCAAACTCGAGGAGGTATTTATACCTTTCAGAGGGGAGAAACTGAGAAATTTTTCAAAACTTCAGAGGGGCAGCTGCCCCTCTAGGCGTGAATTAACTCCGCCGCTCCCCTTCAGACATTAGAGTTTGCACCATTGAATTGAAAAATCTTGTGTCTACCTGATAAGCCTGTCATCATGATATAGCAAAGAACAAGAAGGAAAAAAAAAAAGACACTTTTAGCTTCAATCTAACAACTCATTCCATGAAACTGGCTTCTCAGACAATCGAAACAATCTTTGTTTCGTGTGAAATTGTTTCTTGATAGCTCCAAGGAAAGCATGTCTAGAAGGCTTGAAATTTCATCAGGAATCTCTCCAGTTAACTTATTGCTGGCTGGACAACAGCTCAATGCTTCTTAATTGCACTTGTCCATTGGATACATAATAAGAACAATAGAACTATATAATTACTAATCCACTTGAAGCCCCGCTTTGAACGTAAGCAGTAAAATTATGCAGAAAAACATTTTAATATATTTTCTGATATATTGTTCTAAGGGAGGTCTGAGATTTGAATATATAGTTATCTACGTGGAGGTATGCTTCCATGGGACTCATTCATTCTTAGACTTTATTAAGAACAATCAAATTGGGAAGGTTTGTGTCCCAGTCCATTTTGGTATTCATTCTTAGTCATTGCGTTGTCGTGGTATTACGGACAAATAAAATCACACCAAAAATAGGATTTTCAATCCTAATCACCTAGAATTTGTGAGTTAATTGAAATATGTTGTCCACATTACCAGCTAGTTGATGTGACGCATAATATGTTTATGTGAATCTATTTTATTGATTTGTAATACCAAGTCAATAAAAATGATATGGTATCACTGTTGTCTTGAATATTTTCTCCTCGATCTAGCAACCATGAGTAAAATTAAGGGGATTATGTTGGGACCATGGCCCCCTTAGTTAGAATATTTTTTTAATTTTGTGTAATATTTATGGCAATTTCTTTCCAAAACAGAAGGATGACACCCTAAATCTTTGATTGAGAAAAAGTCAAAAAATAAAATACAGTCTACTATAAAAGAATTTTTACATGTTTCCAAAATTTAGTATTATATCTCTCATAATATGTGTTGGCCCAAATATGCAACTCAAGAAGGGAGAGGGTGAATTAGGTTTCTTAAAATTAATAACAAATAATGTAATTAAAAACTAATTAAGCAATGGAATAGTAACCCCGCAATAAATGAATAATGCAAGCAAGCTATAAGATGCAACGAATACGATAATATTCAAGATTCTACATATTAATATTAAATGTTTCTTACACAAAATAACATTCAAATAAAAGTAAATAACAAATTACTATAATCTTCTTTGTTGTTTTATATTTTGAAACATTTACAAAATAGCTTTATTGTCTACGGTTTTAAATTAGTCTCTTTCAACATATGACACCAAGCATTCATTCATCTACTCATCTCTCATGCTATTGCATAATGAAGTCTTAATAATTTTTATTGTAAAAAATCTCTCTCAACCGATACAGTTACAACCGGTAAGATCAATGTTAACTTTCCAAGCAAATAGATATAGGGGTAGACACTATTCTTCTTCGTTTGAACTAACTTTTAAGCAGGTCCACCAATTCTATTATTTTTTAAAATTGATCATTAGAACTTACATCTAGAATATAGATATCAAGTTGTTTATCAAGTACCATAAACTCAAGTGAAAAAAAAAAAAAAAAAAGTAGGGTAAATAGGGCAAAATATAAAATGGGTCGGGTTCAAAAATTATTTTTTTTCCTTCTTCCCATTTTTTTTGGGGGGGGGGGGGGGGGGGGGCGCCTATCATCAGCCCTTAATCGGTCCGCCTCTGTTCCCGGAGAACCTTGGTATGGGTTCTGCAAAATTGTTAACCGACGATGACAAAACCTGAAGTTGTGGGCATTCAAATAAACTGGACGGAATTTGGCCGTCTAATTCATTATGAGATAGATAAAGCCATTCGAGTTTTGGAAGATGATTGCACATATCTACTGGAAGTCTACAGGATAGGCCATTATTTGTCAGAGCAATAAGTTGCGGCGATGAGATGAAGATGGTGAATGGAATTGGGCCCGTAAGCTGGTTATATTCCATGTATAAACGCTTCAGGCTATGGAGTTTACCGATCTCTTCGGGGAGATCGTCATGGAAATTGTTACTAGTAATGTCCAGCCACGCAAGAAACGAGAGGTTTCCTATGTGTGGAGGAATGGTGCCCGTTTGTCCCATGTTAGAAAGATCCAAGGCTGTGACTCATTGGTGGCGAGTGCCGCAAGTGACTCCGACCCAATTGCAAACAGGCGTGGTGGTAGACCAATTGCTTGCCAAGAGGTTGAAGGTTTCAGAAGTAGTGATGTGGGCTTTCAGGGCAAGAAGAGCATATTGGTCTGTGTTAATGTTGGTTACTCTCCTAGCCATGGAAGCTATACAAGGCAGTGCACCAACAACACTGCAAACCAAAAGAGGAAGCAAGTTTTCTCCACGAGTTTGTGAGAGTTGGGACGTGATTTCCGTTTGGCAAAAATGGAAGAGCTAGGAATATATATATATATATATATATATGTATATGTATATATTTGCAACGAAGCCACTGTTTGATGAAGGGTTTTGGTATCTTTCAAAGAAAAAAAAAAAAAAACACTAGACAAATAATATGATTTTTATGCACCAGCAAAATTTCTTAACAACTTCAGATGTGTCTTGAAGAGAGAGTTGCAGCCCAATAAATACATACTAGTAATAATAACCATCTCAAGATTAAAAATAGAAAGAAAAAAAAGTGATTGCATGAATAATACAAGAAATTCGTAATTGGAAGTACGGCAATAGGAATGTCCAATTAGGAATATCCGAGGGCCAATTCTACTCTTACTCATGCAAAATCCTCCGTATTATGTAATTAAAAGCTATATTGATGAATACTTTATTTTGGAATGGTAGGTTGTAATTTTGACCTGTATGCAATTTCTATATATTTCATTTTCTCAAAATACATGTAAAGTAGACAACCGTTGAAGGAAGCATTGATAATGAGATTCCTTTGAGAATGGGAGTTTTTCTCTCTTTATGTCAATTGTAGAGAGATACCGGACCAAATTGAATTAAATAAATAATAATCAATGGTTTTGTATATTGCACCTCCTACGTAAGAGCCCTTGGAGTAGTCAATTAGTCTAGCCGGCATCCGTAGAAAAACGGTGGATAAACGCAATTTTTAAAATAGTTGTTAGAAATTATATGTCAAACGAGGCCAGCAGTCATTTTCTAATTAAGAGACTCAAAATGATTGTCTACATGTCAAGGAATTGCCATTTGCTTTCCATATTATGCATACTTCATTTGTTAGACTAATTAAGGAAACAGATAAACAGAATCATACAAGAAGAGAAAAAGAAAAAAAACGGAACCATGTAAAAGTTAATGAAATGAAGGAGACTGCGGATGACTTGGCAAGTTAGTTAAGTGACGTGGCATTATATGAATGGCAGAGCAGTTAGTTAGTAGTCAGTTACGCAAATAAAATAATTATAAACATTGTCTTACCCTCTCTTGTATTTGTTACTACTAGAAGGGTGTTCTCACTATATGCGAGATCAGTATGTTGAGAAATATTGGAGATCACCATTATACCATGTCATCATATTGATATCGTACAATGGGCTAATGAATTAGAGCCACATAAATATGTAAATCTAATTATCAGAAGTGTTATCTGTCTAATTTAAATTTTTCCTAAAAAAACAAGATGACATCATGATAATTAGGACTTAAAATGTTTACATATCTACGGTGGTACCGAATGACTAGTCGGCGGTTACAAAATTTAAAAGAGTAATTTATTGTTTTATCCTTACAAGTCAGATAAGGCACGTACCACGTTAATAATTTGTTTATTTTTTGGAGGGTTTCTTAGTCTGCACATTAAAATCACACATTTTTTGAATTTGAATTTCACCAATTTCACAAAATAGGTTTGCTTTATAATAGTATAAACTACAAATTATTTTATGAGTGAGGTTAGAATAGAATATACAGGAGGAGGGAAGGAGAGAACACAAGGCATTGTTCCAAAATTCATTCATTTTTTCATTTTTGTGTTGAAGCATAAAAAGCTTCCTCTTCCTTAGTCTATTTGGGTCACCATGATCAAATGAAGAAAGGCGCGTGGGAGTTTCTCCGATACCAAAATCATAGCTTTTTAAAATTTCTTTTTGACTCAAGATTAATTGGTAATTAGGGTTCGTGGGAGTTTTCTATTATACACCACTTTCCGTGGCAATAATCTAGCTAGGAGCAAGAATGGTTTTTCTGTATGTCTGATTCATAAATCTGGAGAAAAGAACACTTTGAGCAATTTGAATGCTCAACACCAAAAATTAAATTCTGGTTGATGTTAACATGGCTGGTCTTGAAGGCTTGGAAATATTGGATGATGTGGCATCCCATTTAAAAGACTTTGGACAATAATAAGTGGCATTAGGAGTTGAAAATGAAATGGTTGTTGATAGCAGTACGTTGCACGGACACTTGGCAATGTAGGAGAATGGTAATTATCACAATTTAGGAATATTGGTCGTTTTGTGGTAGTAATGGGTGAAAGTATGATCCATTTCTCTAAATTTTTTCTAATCTAAAAAATACGAAAATACAAATGTCATAAAATCATTGGTTCTAACCAATATACTAATTATTTGAAATTGTCTCCCTTTCAATGTGAAACTTTAAAGAGATTATGATAGTATATAAAATCTAAAAATAAATTTGTCATTATGGATTTTTATAGTCACTACGGTACTTGAATTTAATAGTCAACTTAAACTTTTATTAATAGTGCTCTTTTCAAAACTAAATTTATTAAAAAATGAGTTATAGGTTGGATTTAAGTACATGTTCTTGTATTTTTTTGATGGATTGATGTACTCAAACCTTATAATTTATTTGACAAAGGAAGTCAATAATCTTACAAAACAAGAATTATTGGAGAAGGTACACCGCTTTCACTGTGTTTCATATACAAGTTTTAATTTATTTAACATTTATGAATTTGTTCAATTATTTCAATGTATTACCAAAAAAAAAAAAAAAAACAGAGGAAAAAGAACTAGGAAATCATATATAAATAAAGTACACAACCTTTTAAAAAAAAAGTTTTTACAAATGTACATAACGTAAGCATGTAGTTAAAAGCTTCACTCATACTTATCTTAATACACTTATGGAAACTTAATAAATCTTCTTTCTCTATTACTTTATAATATTAATTTATTAATTTGAATGACTATTACTTGATAGAGATTAGACATATATGTATATAAAATCTCAACTCTAAGATAGCGAACTAATTGGAAGAATATGTAATGGTGGTCTAGATATAATATGTTTGTTTTATAATTTATTTATATTTTTCCAAGGCTTAGGAACTTTGATGTTAAAATTTATAACTAATGTATTTACTCCGTATGAACAAAGATATTTAAAAATGTGACTCAGTCATTATGTAAATTGTTTTTTCTATATTTTTTTGTTTGGCTATTAGAAAAAGAAAATATTTCTAAGATATCATTTAATATTATATTTTAAACACATGATGAAAACCTTTGTTATTTGTGCATTTTTTTTCTCTTTGTTATTCATGCATATTGAACTCCTCTTGTATTTATGATCAATGCATAGCATGAGTTTACTACTAGTATTGTTTATTTACACGTGCCTCCCAACACTGCCTGTTATACCAGCAGCTCTAGTGGATACTTTTATTTGATGATAAAACACTAGAAATGTTTGAACCTACAGATGTTACCGCATCACAGGGAGCCACGTTATCCCGATTCCCCTGAATTTCACTGCATATTAGTTTTCAACGATAAAGGTGATAACTTCCTCATATGCTCCAAGAAGGCCCTCTAAATAAAAATTAAGGCTATTCATGCACGAGAGGTATTACTCCCACCCCCTCTGAGACGGGGGTGGGATGATGTGACGTAAGGTTTAAAATTTTATTTCATTTTGTTCTCAAGTGCTTTATTGGTGCAAAGTAATAGTGTAGTGTTTTTTTTATGGTTAAACATGTATTAATTGTTTTATTTTTATTTTATTTTGATTAATTTAATTTTTTTTAAAAATAAAAAAAATAGGGGTCACATCAGGCAAACATTTATTATTTTTTATTTGTTGTTTTATTTTTATTTTGTTTTGATTAATTTGATTTTTTTCAAAAATAGAAAAAGAACAAAAAAAATATGAATCACATCAGTGAGTGAGATTGTTAGAGAATGTGAGATCAGAGACAAACTAGTAAAAAATGCATTATTAATTCTCAAGGATAGTCTCAAAAAAAATATCTAAATTATTTTACTTAAGTGTTTTAAAAAAAATTATATTAATTAGTTTTGCATTAAATTTTATAAATAGAGAGAAATTTAAAAAAATTAAAAAAATTTAATCAAAATTTATTTCTTTTATAAAAATCGGGAGGTGGGAGTAAAAGAAATTATAAAATTTGGTCATAAAAATTTGATTTATATAAAAATTCAGGAGGTGAGAGTAAAAAGAAATTAAAAAATTTTGATTAAATTTTTTTTAATAAAAAATTGAGAGGTGAGAGTAAAAGAAATTACAAAATTTGATCATAAAAATTTTATTTGTATAAAAATTCAGGAGGTGGGAGTAAAAAGAAATTAAAATTTTTGATTAAAATTTTTTTTAATTAAAAATTAGAAGGTGGGAATAAAAGAAAAAAACAAAAAAAATAAAAGTAGATGACAATATTAAAATAAGAGGACAAGGCTATGGGTAAAATAGGAAATTTTATCAAAAAATTTTAATGGTAAAATGAGGGGGGGGGGGGGGGGGGGGGGGGGGGGGGGGGGGAATTGTTGGGAGTAGAGATTTTCTTCATGGATGCACTAACCGTTCTATGTCTGACTCCATATTGAAGACTGACTTGTTATTGACTACCATTCTCTTTTGTACTTCATGCACTTTCACAGAAGCAACACTGGCTTTTGGCAACAAAAGTTATCAATAATTACTTCCGTGATTTGAATTTCCGGAAGCTTATAATTTTGAGGTAGTCTTGTATAACCCCAAAGGTTTTGAACCCATACCAACTTCCAGAAACCAAAATAGGTACAAAATTGGACATTGAAATCTCTACCTAAAATTAATCGAGGTGAGCACAAGTTAACCTGAACAGCCGGTTAGCCACCCAAAAAAAAAAAATGAAAAAAAAGATTGTGGAGGTTTTAGGAATTGTTATTTTTCTAAAACCTTTCAAGGTTATTAATTTGCAAAATGAAACAACATCAAACTTGATCCCAGACCACCACAAAAAGTGGTCATACAGTTCATTCAAATTACAAAAACTATCTGGTTGTTAACTTTGCATGCAACTAATACATTCAAAACACTTTAGGAGCAACAAAATTGTTGATTCCTAACATTTATAACAGTGTCCATTGTAGTGTTCAGAATTTATAATAATTTGTTCACATAGCGGCCAGTATGGGAGATTTAGCACCGTATTTGTTACATCAGTGTGCATCAACTGATGCGCCCAGTTCAAACCAAAACCTAACCGCATCTACTATATTGTAATCAAGCCGTTCCCTCAATTTATTTATTTTTTTAACAAATAACAAACCTCCCCATGCATTCGAGGGATAAAAGACGATGTTTACACACTGTAATTCGGTCAAAATAATTACAAAACCTATGCTTCATCAAATTCCGTAGGAAAAAATCTCAAATTCAAGCCTAATCCTCCATTGAAGTTAATCTCAAGCTTAAAGAAGAAGAAGGCAGAGGGAAAGAGCTCCACAAGGTAGTATCTCCATCTCAAGCTCTCCCTCAACTCTCTTCTTCTAAACATTCTTCTCTAAACAAAACATTACGTTAACAATAACAAAACAATAGAGGTAGCAACCTCGGAGAAACGGTGAGCCCGACTTACAATGCTTTTTTTTATTAACTTTATCTATAACTAACTGAAGCACATTATCCTCAATAAGACTCTTTTTTAAAGAAAAACCATTTCTAAAAAGGTGTTTTCAAATTCATGAAAATTTGTTGTCATGATTTTCATGTTTTAACGGCTATGCTCTCTCTATTCCACTTCTTTTAGAAGCCCATGATTATAGTTCTCCAAATGAGCCTTTCAAATCATAAAATATGGTTGTCCTGGTGAGGAGAGAAATTATTAATTTCTCCAAATGACCCTTCTCTTGTGACTGCATTCATTAGAACGTTATAAAGGGCATTGAAAATGACAAATGTTCTTGAATTTTCAAGTCCTCTTTTCAAAAGCTCCAATGAAATTTCCAGACCTCGAATTCTGCTTCCTCTCTTTCGCTATTAAAGAACGTAGTCATAAAAATAAAAGAAAGTCTAAAATTTTATATACTTTTTAAGGAATTGTGAAAAATATTTGTATTATATTAGAACCCCTGCCCTCCCCCTGCTATATCTTCTTGGGAAATTGCAAGGATATCATTAATAAGCAAGCATTGTATGTCATAATCTTATAACGTCATTGCATGTATGATTAATATGAGCTATTTGGCAACACAAACTTTTGTGGAAAAAATTGTTATGTGCTGTTTTTATTTACTTATTTATATATCATGAATTTGTATCCCCTCTTCTATAGTTAGAATGGAGATCTCCATTCCATTAATCAATGGATTAGATGAAACCTTCCATATTGTAATGACTTTGCATCAAACGCAAACATCCAACCCTTCACTTTCACCTGAAAATACCTTGCAAACATCCAACCTTAGCCAGCCTCACCAGTAAATATTGGCCCAATAGATGAAGCTCCAACCAGGCAAAACCAATTTTCTTGTTCAATAGAAGTTGCAACCGAGCAAGGAAGCACGTATTAACAAAGTCCAATCTTCTGAATTATCAAATCTCTTCATAGATAAAGGAGGCTTTACGAACAAAAGCGTTGCTAAAACTTCTCAAGGTTATTATTATTAATGGAGAACACACCCAATGCAGTAGTCTCCAATATATTTCTTACCATATGCTAAAAAATGGGCTTCGGACCCAACGAGGCCAATTATATAAATTGTCATGTCTGCGCAAAAAAGATGCATGAAAACAATTCATAATGAAAACGACTCACACAAGACCCCTCTGTTTGAAGACATCAAGCATCGCAGCTCCAATCTTTGCAGGAGACTCAACCACTGTCACCCCAGCTTCCCTCAGTGTCTTGATTTTGTCTTGTGCTGTACCCTTCCCCCCTGATACTATAGCTGCGTACCAAACAGGAATAACAGAGTTAATGATTAATGAAATAAATAACGTTACAAAATTAAACGCTAGGGTTGGATGTTTGCAAACTCATTTAAGCAATAATTACATATGCTGTTAAGGTCAAATCCAATGAGGCAAGGGCAAATGATTTATGCCCAAATGCAAGGCCAACGAGATCTGATGAATAGTGGACACTAAAAACAACCTTCAGAACTGTGATCAAACAAGTAACATAGGCCCAACATTGGGCCACATTGGACTTGGGCTACATCAATCAAAATTTTGGCAGCTGCTTGGCTGATTCCCTGCTTTTTTAGAACTTTGTTATTTACTGAACTCATATATTGTCTTCATTACTTAAGACCTGTAGGACATGTCACTCAAATATAAATACGTGTGCTAACCACTTGTAAGCACAGCACAACACCCATGTCCAACACATGTTTGGACATATACAACACAGTCCAGCTGCAAACAATCTCAAGTGTGATTTATCAAACTACTGGTTCACTTTACAGTGTGGAATGAGGAGCATAATAGACCTATTCCTCCCAGCAATAAAATTTGTATACCAAGATCATTGAGCACATATACAGATTCAAAAGCTGCCAAATGGTAACAAATGGCTTCATGCCTACCACACCAAATTTTTGGAACTCCATGGGTTGGTTGGCAGCTAGGACAGCTGACCCGTCTAAGAACAAAATGGGCTTGAATGTCTCTGATGGTATTCTATTTACAAAAAAAAAAAAAAAAAAAAAAAAAAAAAACTCGGAACAAAACTCCAGCAGCTAGATCACATGTTTACTACCTCAGTTATTTCTCTGCCCATGTACCACAAAGTTTGTGTTGCATTCATTAGTTCTAAGGATTAAAGTCTTGCACACGCATGGACTGCAAAATTCAATAAAATCTAACCAAAAGGAATTGAAAACTACATCCTATAACGAACCACAATAGCTGTAATGCCCATTCATAAGCAAATGCAATAAGCAAAAGCATAGATGAGTTCTATAACACTAAAATCAGACTAACTTATAAATATGACTGAACAAAGAAATAAATAAATAAAAATCAGAAGAATCACAGAATGTAACAACCACAAAATGATCCGCCAAAGATGGTCCCTTAAAGAAAGGAGTACTTTAACATTGACATCAAAAACTCGTATGACAAAGTTTGTTGGGGAAAAAAAAATTTTGTAAACCAAACGAGAGCCAACAAGGAAGAATAATTTCAAACAATGAGGGCCCTGAAGATTAGAAATCTACCCCCGACCTTTATATTATAATAATGGAGGACCCTATCTCTATGATATAGATATACTAAACATGATACAGTAGTTGCTCATGGCATGTATAACATGCCAATTTTTCTTTCTGTTCTCCTCTTTTTATTGTGGTTTGTCAGCAAAAAGAAAAAAAAATACAAGGATATGAATTTACAAAGAGATGCCAATGTAATACCTCCAGCGTGACCCATTCGCCTGCCAGGTGGAGCAGTAAGTCCAGCAATAAAAGCAACAATAGGCTTTTCAGTCCCACTTTCCTGTTTCAATTTCACACACAATCACATCCTCAAATTCCCACAAATAGAAGCCAAAGACTCATTAAGCATAATACACCAAAGCTCAAGTAACTTGAACGTTTGCAATCCTGAAGCAATTTCAAGTGAACATATGTACCAAGCATATCTCTTACAGCCTTAATTGCAGCGTATACTATATATCCATTAAAAGTTAATATAATTATGAAACTGGCAACAAGATGCTTTCTGAGATGTGTCATATCCACAGTGCAGACGATTATAGGATGCATAAGTACCTTGGCTTTTAATAGTGCAATCTATACAAGTCTATTCCTGTTGTACCCCAATTTGGAGAATGTGGCATACCACGTACCAGAATGATCAGCGTTCCAGGTAACATAGGTTATGATACTGTCATAACCTTGTCACCCTTCGACATGCATCATTTTCACTAATTTCTAGGGATCATAGACACGCATTCATAAGAACTTCATACTTTTGGTGGAAGTCATAAGTTCATGCTTGATTTTAATATTGACTAAGGCGTTTCTTTGTAAATCAATAAGAGTTATTCAAAAAATTTAACTAGTGAGCAGTTTAGTAATGATTCTGCTATGCAAGCATATACTTCAGGCAGATTCACTTATGCATTGATAACTGGGTGCAAAGTTCATAGCGATATAGTGAACAGATAAATGCATGTTTTATTAATTACTAATTGCAATTAGCTCAGTTATTCACAAAATTATTGATGGCATTTTAGATGAGATTATATTGCCTGCTTAAAAAAAAAAAAAACTTACAGATACGAATTAATTTTCTAACAGATTATAACACATTTTGCTTAGGACATTTCATAATCCACAAACATCTTTAATATACTGAGAAAATTTAAGCCCCGAGGTCCATGGAAAAGGTTATGTAAAACTACTTCGGTTTTACATATAAATTCCTTTATACAAGAACCTTACAACTGTCCAACAGAACTAAGGATTTCCGATGGTAGTTAATCCTATTAACCGCCATCGTTTATGTTGTCTGAAACGATACAACTTTGTCATGAAATACCCTGGGAAAAACATAGAGTAGCATTACATCCCACATATATAAAGTAAGAAACCTGGCGTGTCATTATCGCTGCTCTTCACACTCAAAGTCACTTCAAAAACAGAAAATTTTGTATCAAAGTCCTGGTTGGTTTCTCAATAAAGATTGAAGTTTAATTTGTGAAAAATTCCAACTTTTAAATCTTCAGTCAGTCACCATGCGAAGGTCATATAGATGATATCATGTTTACGAATAAAGTGATTCTCATAGATTTTACACATAAGCACATCTATACGTTCCGTCAATGTAACATGAATTTGAGGCAGCGCAAATCTCTCAAGGGAATGGAGGAAAATCCCGTAATGTCTGAGGGATGGGGACAAACAAACCATGCACAGCTAACTATTGACCTGCCAAAGTTTGGGAAGGTTGAATTTAGATACAGCACACATCAAACATGAATACCATTCAACCATTGCTTGTTTGTGTTTAGGTTAGCTCACGCCAGGTCAAAACCCCAACAAGCTTTTCTAATATGACATTAGAGCATAGTGAAGTCCAATATTCATTTTTATTGACAAAATCCCTTTCTTATGCCAGTCGATGACTATAACAAACACCAAAAGTTTAATTGATCATTCATCATATTTCACTAGCTCAATATTACATGTCAAGTTTGTAGAATTTTTCCTGGAAGTTAAAGGGATCACAAGATTTGTATCAACACATGCACAAGTCACCTACCTCAGTTGTTCAAAAAATTTAATCAAGCCATTTCAAGTGTTTCACAAACTTGGCTTATTAAGTAATCAAGCTCAAATCATAAGCTTCAGACAAGGGCTTATAGTTCATGAACAAGTTTGATTGAACCTCTTAATGACTCATAGGTTATAACCAAACTGTCATCAGGAAATTAGGTTAAACAAGGCAAAAATTAAGCTGCTCACCCCTAAGAAGCACAGATATGGACGCGGGACACAAGGCACGGATATGACAAGACATGGACACACTGACAAGTGCATTTTTTTGAAAAAAACAAGACATTATGACAGGGACATGAGAACATATGAACATATATTTTTATATGTATAAGGGAAAACAACTATTTCTTCATTTGTACAATAAAAACAATTTATAATTTGTTATATGAAAACAATAAAAAATCATTTTTAATTTTCTACATATTAGAAAAAGAAATTGAACAAAAAGCCCTTATAACTATTTTAGAAAGCTCTATTCATAAACAAACTACAAAATTTTGGGCTTTAGAATTCCTTAAATTAAAAAGTTTTACGGATGAGAAATTAATAGGTATAAATACACATTATTTTTATTTTATTATTGGATCCCAACTTATTTCTTCAAACTTGCAATATATTTCATATGTCTAAATGCTGGACACTTTAATATATTTCATATTTCAAACTCAAATACCTTTTGCCAAATGTCTAAAAGGTATTTGAGTTTGAAAAAATTAAAAAGTTATATGACATTTTTGAATGCATGTCTAACACGTGTCTGGAAGTTTCAAACGAGTGTTGATGTCCAACAAGGACACGGCACCTTATAGAAATGCCCAATATTTTTGGTTAATTAAATAAATTGTATAATGAATGAGGAACTAATAAGAAAGCCACTTCTTATTTCTCATTCTTTCTAATCTGGTTATATTTCAAGAATTTCCTCATTATTTTTCAATTTTTTGTCCAATAGTAGATACGTGTCAAACCATTATCCCCATCAATCCCATATGGATGCATCACAACATTTTCACCAATGTGCTACAATGGTTTTGGCAATATTAAGCACTCATTAGAGAAACTTGAAAAGAAAATTATGATCCATAAAACAAGCTACAGTCCAATTCAATCTAACCGATTTCACTTCTTAAAATGGGTTTTATTCTCAAAATTATGCACACACCTATATCAACATCGGCAAAAGTACTTCTATTGATAGAACCAAAACATGGAAAAAATTTAACCCCCTCCTAATATTCTCGGAGGCGCAGGAGTTGGAAGAGGGAAGGAGAAAGTTCAGTAGGAACTAAGTTCGAAAATTGCGATAAAAAAATAGTATCAAACTAGGAAAATGCATGCATGAACCAATTTCTAACCCACTTTCTTACCTACAAGACACAAAGTGAATGGGTCCCACATACAATTATTAATGTGGGTCCCACCGCATTGTGTCTAGTGGGTGAGGAAATGGATTGGGAAACTGGTTTATGTATTGTATTACTCATCAAACTATCAACTATCAAGAATACCCCATTCTATCAATAACGTAAAACCTAAATATGTAGCATTTTTAGTATAAATAGAACTCCAGCTTTCAAAGGACGTAAGAGTTTTGTTGTTGGACTGCAATAAAGTGTAGATAGCATATGGAATGCGCCCTTCCTATCAATAATAAAAAAAACTTACGCCAATCATTTCTCATATATATATATATATACACATATTTAAATTATATCCAATTCTCTATTTATCCAGGGGAATGAAGCAATAAAGCAAGAAGTAGAATCTCACACGACAAGATGATTGTGGAATAACAAATGATAAATCATGTCCTTGACAAGGTTGCCATTCGGAGATATAGCAAACTGAATCTTAAAGATCAATTCAGCCCCCTTCTTGACTCCAATTACTCAAGAGGGAAATAAGGGATGGTCGCTGGTCAGTTACAAGTTTGATTGTTAACATTGATTTGAGAGAGAGAGAGAGAGAGAAAGAGAAGAAACCAGAAGGTTGCCCACAGCTAAGAGTATTGTGGATAAAATCCTAATCGCTTAGAAAATGCTAGATTTAAAAGTTGACCTAATAACGCAATTAACTGAAAGCAAGTCTTCCACCAAATGGCAATGCAGATTTGGTCCAAGTAGTCAACGCAGTGATGAAGATATTCCAGAACAATTGGCCACAAAACAGAAAAGTAAATGAACCAAGAGATTGCTTCTTTGGCAGCTTCTCAGATGTTATTTCATCATTTACAACACTTGAACCAGCCATTCAAGAGCTTGTTAGTCAGCACTCATACACAACAGAATGCTACATTATGTACATTTTTTTTACATTCCATTTTGTTATTTATGTGTGAAAAATAGATATAACCATTACTCACCTTTACAAGTGCAGCGGCATCCTCTTCAGCTGTACCACCTATCTCACCAATAAGAATAATACCTGAAATGCAATTGACATGCTTAATAGGGATTTAAGAGCATGTATATTTTTCCCAATCAATCTTTCATGCTCAGCAAACCTTCACTAAAATAACCAGGGATAGTGTAGTCTCTCTCATAAAAGAAAGCAGCAATTCTCAACACATAGGACAAAAGCACAATGCCCAATTTACAGGAAAAATATAACAAACAAAAGTTTGCACAAATTTCCTTTCTCTGTTTGAGCACCACCAAACCGCAGCAAAAAATATTAGAGAGGGAAAATATAAAGATAGCCCCTTTGGAGCTAACAGTTTCTTTTATTTACCACCAAAAAAAGAAAAAGAAAAAAGAAAAGAAGACTACCACATAACAGTGAGTATTCTTACAACAAAGTCATTGAAATTACACTGCTCAGTAATGCAATCTGCTTCCAAGAAAGATCAACTGCCCAATCAATTGGAGGAGTATCTTTCGTACTATGGCTGATTTGCTTGTGACACATAGAATATGAGTAATGCATTTACATGCTAGCTTTCAGTGCCAACATGTCTAAAGAATTCAAATATTGAAATTAAATCAGTCAAATATTCACAGAGTAAGGTCATCCCTTATGTCATATGGTGACAATCATCCAGATAAACTTATGAAGAGAGGGGGGGAGTCTAATTAATTTTATTCAGAGTGTACCTTCCGTTTGAGGATCTACAAGGAACTTCTCCATGCAATCAACAAAGTTTGTCCCATTGAAAGGATCCCCACCAATACCAACACAGGTTGATTGCCCTAGGCCAACAGCAGTTGTTTGGAAAACCTACAAGATATATACCCAAGTCATTCACAAAATTCATCATCATTTATAATTAAACCAACCAAAGTGGGATATAATATAAAAATACCATCTATATTATCAAAACAAAAACAAAAAAAAAAAAGACAATAATAATCAAGATACCATCTAATTCATCACTTTGCCCCAACAAGCCCCTTACAAGCTGCACCAAGGCCTTGCTGGGCATTGGTTTCACAAAATCTTCTCTACATTGTTTTCAGTTACACCAACCAAAAAGGATACCAATAATAGACGTATTGGCATTTTAAGATACAATCTAATTCACCACTTTGGTTTACCAAATCCCCTAGCAGCTGCACAAGGCCTTGCCGCCCTGGTGGGCAATGGTTTCACAAAATTGTCTATGTTGTAACTAACACAGGCTACCAATGCAGAGAGCTATTAGCGTCATTAAGATGGCATCTAAACAATTACTCACCAATTCCTCGAGCACCTGAATCAAAGCCTTGGCATGTGATGATGTCAAAAAATGCAAGCTTATGATCATTTTGGTTCTTTTATCCTTAATGCAAATTATACATACTTCAAGAACATCATAATGGTCAAGCGAATTTATGATTGTCCAGAGGCTATTTGAAATTTGGATACATAGAAATTTAAACTCTCTTTTTGGTTGGGCTAATCTTTAGAAAGAGTCCAAGATCTATTTTCAATATTCCATAGCATTCTGGATACATTTAAAACCTTAACTTAGATCAGCTTCTTCGGTCTCTATCAAGGCATTTTTACTTTTTCTTTTTATTTTTTTAGTAAGGAAATCTTGCTTAAAAGACCCCTTTTGTTAGCACTGCTTCTTTGACATGTCCCATTATTGTTGTCCAATTATTATTAGTTGCACTGACTTGCACTTGCAGATCAACATTTTTATTAGATTGAAAAAGTTAACTAACACATCCAGCTTCCCATGGCCAGTTGGTTGAGACTTGTTCCAAGGTTGATCTACATGTGTTCCTCGACTAGGTGTCCTAAAAGTGATTGATCAAGAGTTCAAGACCACACATTATTGGTGCCTATGTGCTTCGATTGTACAAGAAGACAAGCGCTAGTAAGTTTTCGATGATTCATTCTTAAAAATTAAGAGGAGCAAAATCAATGAATGAACATCTCCTTCTCCTAAAGCTCTTCTTCTTGTCTTAGTGATATTCTTGTTTCTTCATAGGGAAAAGGAGAGGAAAGAAAGGAAAAAAAGAAAAAGATTACCAGTTTTCGTTTAAAGCAGCATGTGTCATCTATGTCAATATTGTAAACTCATTTATTGATGCCAATGAGAAATTCAATTTTAATTTGACTTCATAGAAACAATTAAAAGAAGGAAAATCATCACTATTGTCTTAAATTACATGTTTACTCCTATTTAGTAAACCTTAATTATTGTCATTCCAAGCTTTACCGGGAAACAGAAAAGTGAAAAAAAAAGTAAAAAAAGGTGCCTCCAACTCGAAAGTGGGAACAACAATTATCTTGCATTATAGTCAAACTACAAAAGGATGTACAAGAAATTCTTTTGAAAAGAAAATTAGACAAACCCTTGCCACCAAATGAGAAAATTAGACACGTATTGTTGGGTCATTCTGAAGTGATCATGTGAAGACAAAACAACTAGTATTGGACAAATTAGACCTCACAACTAATGAATGCCACAATTAAAGCAATGCAAACCATCATTGAACAAATTACTGTTAATGAATGGAGAAAATTGACAAAAGCCAGTAATCATTCCCACTTTCAGGTAGATATAAGAACATTATCAGAAAGGGAAAAGAAGAGTGTGAACTAAGCACAAGTCTGGGTTCTTCATCAATTCAGCAATCCACGTTAATGCTAATCAATGGTAACATCAAGAGCTCCCCGGTATCTTAAATGAACCAGATAAGCATTGCATACCAAACATGCTGGTCTATAAATGGGAGAAAAATCCAAGTCAAAACCTTATTTATCTTATATATGTACTGTAACTGAATCAATTCCTCCAAAAGTGAATGAAATGAGACCTTCGAAGAAGAAAGGATATAAGTAGTATGCAATGAGGATGGCGAAAAGGTAAGAGAAAAAATAAAAGAAAAAGAAAAACAGAAATTCATGCTTCCAATAATCAGTACCTCAGTCAAAGCTAAAAGAGGATGGAGTGTCAACCATCATGAAACAGGAGTTGAGTAATCTGGTCATAATTTTATTCACTTTCTTTGTTTTTCCATTTGTATGTGTGGTGGTCATGGAACAAAAATTCCATTTGTTTCTGTCAAAACGATTGAAAAGTTTCCTTTCCCAATAGGCCAAAATGAAAAACTAGTGGAATAACAAAACTCTATTGTTTACATCAATACACACCGGAAGATAAATACATGTACCAAAACACACTGCTATATACCAAAACAATTAAGTTGTGGCAACACTAATTTAGAACTTTTCATAAACGTTGTACAATTTTTATTGAGAAAAAATGCAAATATTGTGTTTTACTATATTAATATTTGTTATTTCTAAAATGTTTTAAAACATCCCAAAACATTTCCGAAACGTTTTTGAAATGTTTCCATTTCCCTGCTAACTGAAAAATCACACCAAAATGAACTTTTGATCCTTGGTGGTGGTGCTTTTGTGTGTCATATGGTGCAAGGAGGTACCAAACTTAAAAAGTTTTGGAAGTGTCTGCCTGCCTATGTATGTGTGCATGTCTTTTTAGTTATGCTAGGGTGTCCCCAACCAATTTTCAGTAAACAGTGGCCTAAGAATAGACGCAATCACCCTCAAACTACTAGCATTGAGTAAATCTTGAGGAGAGTTGGACCTCAAGTTCCCAGGTGTTACAGCTTTACATTTTCAGTAAAGTTCACCTCCATAAATATGATGCATGTTGAACTTTTATGGGTTTTATGTCACTTTTGATAAGAATGAAAACAATCATCAAGGACAACCAAAAAATATAAGCACCCATAGCTATGTTCACATAGATATGTGTGTACATATATGAGTGTATATATATGTAAATGAATACATATAACAATTATCAAGGATTCGCTATATTTTGTGATTCCAAAGAAATCCATGATGGTAATTAAAACCTATGGAAGAATGCACAATTGGTCAAGGTCATAAAATCATAGATAAGCAGTTAATGGAGATTATAGCTCAAGCATATTTATATAGGAGCTTTATTCAAATTTTTTAGATATGATTGCTAAAGACCAAACAACAGGATTTCTTTTCATCCCAATAAATCTCCTGGCTGAAAAGATGGGGATCATAAGATTTGTGCAACATTATTACAATTCTCCAAACAGACAAGGGAAGAATTGCCAGTAAATTGGAACTCACCGCTTCATAAGTTAATGTGCCAGATCGAGAAACAATTCCTATACGCCCCGGTTTGTGGATGTATCCAGGCATAATACCAATTTTGCACTCTCCAGGCTTTATAATACCAGGGCAGTTTGGACCAATAAGCCGAGTTTTTGATTGCTTGTTAAGAGCGGCCTTCACCCGAACCTGTGGTTTGCAATAAACAATGCCAGTGAAGAATGCATTAACTAGAGCTATTAGCTCTTTTACCCTCGAAAGTAAGGCAATAATGAAAGCTATTGGCTCTTTACATTAAATCCCTTGGAAGTACATAACTTGCATGCATGACAAAACTAAATTTTCAGTTCGGAAACAATGAAACAGGATCTGATTAGAGAACAAATTATAGAAGGCTAATCAAAAGTTCAAGCATTACAAAATCTGCCAACATATAATGTTCTGCCTAAGCAGTGATTACCATTCAAACATATGCTGTTTCACTTAAGCAGGTGACATCATCTCTTGATGCAGTTCCAAAAGAACACGGGCAGCACCCCATTTTCGAACACAATAATGATCTATGGATCATTCTAGTGGAGCCAACCCAACAAAGTATGAATTACCATAAGGGGGAAAAGATCTCATTGATTAAAATTCCTACATATTCTGGAAATTTCACAATTTGCTGATCAAGCTCATTGACCAATTACGAAAAAAGTTAAAATAACTAAAATTCAAACATTAATAATATAGTTAAAAGGAAACTCAAACATTAATAAAGTTAAAATAACTAAAATTCAAACATTAATAATATAGTATGGTTGCAATTGGCAGGCTGGTCCATAGTGCCTATCAGATTACCTTATGGTATTGGTGTTTGTAGGGGAATTATACAGTTATGGTTGGACTTCTTCAAGCTAGTTTCTTTTTAAGATGGGTGAAGGTAGCAAGGTGAGATTTTGACTTGATAGCTCGTGCGGCCATAGGCCTCTGAGGGAGATGTTTCCTGATCTGTTTGAGTTGGCTAGAGATAAAGAAGCCTAGGCAGCTGCTTCTCCATTTCTTCAAGAGAGATTGTTTGGTACGCGCAATTTAGAAGGAATTTAAAGGATTGGGAATTAGACTCAATGTCAACTTATTTTGGGGTGCTTTATGAATACCCTATTGATGGTAAGGTGGAGGACCAGTGGATGTAGAGACCTTCTAAGGAGGTTTCTTTTCTATCCAATCTTTCTAACGCTCTTTATGTGGCCAAAGGAGACCATATTTTCCTTGGATGGTGATTTAGATTCCTAAGGAATCTCCCAAAGTAGCTTTCTTTGCTTGGACAGCCACTCAGGAGGCTACCCTCATCACTGACAATTTGAGGAAGAAAAGACATTTCATCTTGGACGGTGCTGCTTGTGCAAGAGGAGTCATGTAAACCGTCTTCTCTATTACCCGATGGCTAGAGATGCGTGCAGCATGATTTATTTGATTTTGGAATTGAGGGATTTATGCCTAATTCTATGGCAAAGCTTTTGGCTTATTGAGGGCAAGTGAACCTGAGGTGCAGAGATAGATGTGTTTGGGAAGTAGCTTCACTCATTATGTAGGATACATGGAGAGACCATAATCATAGAGTTTTTTAGTGTTTGGAAAGCCCTATGCATAGTGTTAAGGGAATCATTCTCGTTTCCCTATCTTTTTCAATGAGAGAGTCTGTTCCCTTTAGTTTTTCTTCCATTGTTGAGTTTTCTTTGTGGCTTGTATATGCCTGTAGACATATAGGCTACAACTTTTTGGTTGTACATCGTTCGCCCCCTTTGGCACTCGTTTTATATATTGTCGCCTTTACTCATCAAATTTTTTTTGGCCACTGTACTCATAGAAATTCTAGATATTCTCTACTGCTTCTCGTAGTGATTCTCTCTCTCTCTCTCTCTGCGCGTGTGTGTGTGTGTGTGGATGGGTTGCTTTGTCTCTCACTCAAACACCTTTATTGTCATCAGTGCCTTTTACATGATTTCCACCTCCACCGAATGTTCATCAAACAGTTCTACCTCAAATTAAGTGCTTACTCACAAAGACTCAACTCAACTAAGTATTATCCCAACTATTCGGGTTGGCTATGTGGATCCTTTTTCACCATCTCACTTTATCAAGGGCCATAATCTCATTTAAACTGTAATATACCATGTCTTTATTTATTATCTTAACTTTAGTTAATTTTAATCTCCTTTGTCCCTAGCATTACCCATAATGTGAATAGTATCAATATTAGTCTTTGTTGTACATACAAACCATCTTAATCGATTTTTCCCCATTTTATCTTAAATAGGTGCCACCTCTATCATCTCACGAATTCGTTTGTTTCAAATCTTATCTCTTCTATTTTTACACACATCCACCTTAGCACCTTCATCTCAGCACTCAACTACATTTATTATGCTGATGCATTGTTTCCTAGTTTCCCAACACTCTGAACCATAAGCATGATTGGTCTTATAGCATTCTTATTGAATCTTCCTTTTAATCTCATAGATATGTGTCTATGACTCTATTAACAAAGCATTCCTCCGCTTAGTCCATCTTGTTTTGATTCTATGAGTAACATCACCACCAATCTCTCCCTCAATAAGTATGATTAAGCCTGTCGAAATTTTCACTCTTCGGTACTTCTTGTCCTTCAGTACTAACTACCTTCATTCCTATTTTGATTTTTACTGAATTTGCATTCTATATATTTAGTTTAGTACTACTTATTTTAAACCCTCTTAATTCTAAAGCTTATCTCCAAAGTTCTAACTAGGCATTTACTCCTGCTTCTGTTTCATCCTCTAAAATAATGTCATCAGCAAATAGCAAATACCATGGTACCTCATCTAGTACATATCTAGTCAATTCATCCGTAGTTAATGCAAAAGAGAAGAGCATAATGTAGATCCGTAATGTAAACCTATGGTGATAGGAAAATCACTGGTTTTCCTTACGACGGTCCTTGCTATGATCCTCGCTGCATTATGCATATCTTGTATCATTTCGATATATTTAGTTGACAAACAACCCCCGCCTCCCCCCCTCCCTCTTTACAAAAACCATCAATATTAAATCTCTAGGGAATCAATAATAGGTTTTCTCCAAGTCTATAAAAACCATATGAAGATCTTTCTTCTTTTCTCTATACATCTGTATTAGTCTCTCCTTAATAAATAAATCGCTTCAATTGTTGACCTCCCAGGCGTAAATTCTAATTGATTATCCGATACAGTTGTTTCAAGTCTTTAGTCAATTCATCCACTAAAATAATGTCATAAATAAATAGCAAATACCATGGTACCTCATCTAGTACATCTTCGGTCCGTTCATCCATAGTTAATTCAAAAGAGCAGGGCCTAATGCAGATCCCTGATGTAAACCTATGGTGATAGGACAATCACTAGTTTTCCTTACGACAGCCCTTGCTATGGTCCAAGCTACGTTATGCATATCTAGTATCATTTCAATATATTTACTTGTGACACCTTTTTTGTTCCTTCTCCAAAACCCATCATACTAAATCTCTAGGGGCTCAATAATAGATTTTCTCCAAGTCTATAAAAACCATATGAAGATCTTTCTTCTTTTCTCTATACATCTATATTAGTCTCCTTAATAAATAAATTGCTCAGATTATTGACCTCCCAGGCATAAATTCAAACTGATTATCCGATATTGTTGTTCCGAGTCTTTAACTTACGCTTGATCACTCTCTCCCGTAACTTCATAGTATGACTCATAAGCTTAACTCATATAATTTGTACATCTTTGAATCTCCCTTATTTTTATGTTCAGGTACTAAAATACTTTTCCTCCAATTATCTTGCATTTTCTTAGTTACAATAACGTTATTAAATAGCTTTGTTAACCAAGAGACACCTACATCTCACTTCAAACACTCTACCCCTACAAAAAAGAATTTGCTCCCTCTAATTGCCCTACTATTTATCACTTTCTTCTAAAATTAAGTTTCCTACGTGATTTTCATTCAATAACTTCTCCACTTCTCTTTGATTTCCTTGTCTTGCATCAATACTAGTGAATGTTTATACTTGATACATTTAATATTATTGAAATCTCTAGTTTTCCTCTCCCGTAACTTAGCTATTTCGTACCTTGCATAAAGATCATCATATGCTTTAAATTTAGCATCTCTAACTACTTTCTTGGCTTCTTTCCCTGCACATTATTTCTTTCAACTCATTTACACTAATTTTCCAACTATTGGTCTTTGGCTAATTTGAGTTTTGGCCCTAGTGAAGTCTCTAAATACATAAATTTTTGGTTTAGAATGGTAGCTTTTTAAAATTTATTAGAAGATCCAGATTTGGGAATTTTTGCCATTACTAGATTTTTTGGACATGAGCTCTCCAAAGCTCTGACACTTAGCATAAGCATGTCCAACACACACCAGTCACAGAAATGCAATACAGGTCTGTTTGTGTACCCTTTTTTTTAGTTTTTCTTCCTGTACATGCCAGCAACAGTCGTGTCTTTCTTTCCAACAAATCCCCGGGCAAGAAGAAGAAGAAGAAGAAGGAGAAAGACAGAGGAGAACTTAGCTGACCCATCAACTATGATGACAGAAGAAGAAGAAGAAGAAGAAGAGCCGCCATACCTGCAACTTGTCTTCAGCTAGAAGAAGAAGCTAATGATACTTATAGCTGGTGACCTCTCT
Organism: Euryodendron excelsum; assembly: GCA_033060915.1. Lineage (NCBI taxonomy): Eukaryota > Viridiplantae > Streptophyta > Magnoliopsida > Ericales > Pentaphylacaceae > Euryodendron > Euryodendron excelsum. The sequence goes on along the minus strand of CM065388.1, from coordinate 40,214,175 downwards.
TCAGGTAGTGCTTAGCCGAGAGGAGGAAGAGAAGAAATTTTTACTGTCTGCACTGAATTCTATCTGGTATATATGGTAACTTGGAAGCTCTTCAGCCCTTCAAACATGGAAGAATTTCATGGCCCAATACGTTTCATGTCCTGTTTGTATGTTTGGACATGATTAACAGGCTCGAGCATCAGGCCCTTCATCTTTTTCTTGGGGAGAAACAAAACAAAAGTATGAAGAATAAAAGGTAAAAAGAAACAAAGAAAACTTTAAACTCATTATTTTTCCAACAGTTTTGTTACTTTATGCATGGCATAACTATACATAATAAATATATATATATATATATATATATATGGAATAAATATTTTTACACTGTGTCCCCGCTATGCCATGTCCTGCAATGTTTGAAAATTGCCTTGCAATTGGGTCTGGGACCTGGGTAGATAAATTTGATTATAGAAGTAAGAGTTTTCCTTCCCCCCTGCCTGTTTATCTAAGCATGTTTCTTGCTTCCTCCTCAGTCCCATCAAAGTATTCCCATTTCATATGAAAAATAAAAGGTCCACTTTAACAAAGGCACCCGAAAATTAGGCATACATGTTTTCAACAAGTGCTACTGGTTCAAGTAAGACAAGCTCAAAACATTAGCTCAGCACTTCCTTCAGATGAGGTTTGCCATTATGTGATTGAACATGCCTTTGGCATTTACTTCTTCAGACAGAGAGCAACACTACGACTCTAATCATTTTGACTGCCGATATATAGCTCTTGTTTAACTAAAAAGATTGCCAAGTGCCAACATTACAAAAATAACAGCAATTACAGTCACTCATATCTTACAGATTTCACAAGTATAATTTTAAGACCAAATGTTTTATCTTGCCATAAAATCTGCTTTTCTAAAATCACAATTAGACAAAAAAATTCATAGAATGATAAATTAACAATAATATTATTTCACTTCCTTCTTCAACATGAAAAATACTGGGAAGTTCATTCCAAAATGTTTTTTGAATTCATTCCTCCCATAAAAACACTAAGAAGTTATTTTCCAACATCATACAGTATATAAGTTAATCAAATCTTGTGTTGGAATCAGTTCCCTCAACCATGCTATCCCAGGGATAAAAAATATTAATAAGAAACTTAGGGTACCATGTCATGCTGAGGAATTCCTTCTGTGATGCACACAACCAAATCCAACTCAGCCTCCACTGCCTCCATGATGGCTGCTGCAGCAAAAGGAGGAGGAACATAAATCACTGATGCATTAGCCTTCGTTTCAGCCTTTGCGTCTGCAACCGTGTTGAAAACGGGAAGTCCCAAATGTTCTGTTCCACCCTTTTTTGGGGTAACACCACCAACCTATTGAAGCAAACAACAAAAAAGGGATAAAATTAAAAAAAAAAAAAGTGTTTATTTCTGTTTTATTTTAGGCAAGAGTTTTATTGCTTCAAGAGTATGCAATTTTGCTACTAATTCTAAACAAAATGATAGCAAGAAACAAATAATATATACATAACGTATATATGTATATATTTCACATAAGAGAGGTCATTTGTAAATATTGTAAATACCACTTACCTTAACAAAGTATCATAATGATAAAAAGCACCTACATGTTGAATCATTGACCAATCAATTTGAATTAAAACTAGTCAAACTTGAAAATCACCCTCAACTGTTGCTTTAGGAGGCAAAAAATTTCCAGTACATATTCATAGATGTGATAGCTTTTGTATTTCTAGGATTGGGGAACCCATAAAAATGGTGATTATCTAAATCTTGCAGAAAAAACCACCAAATTTCTATCAATTCAACAAAATTCACAGCATAAATCCCCAGTAAAATAATAAGCCCTTAAAGTATTTTTTTTTTTTTGAAAAAAAAGTTCAATTTAATGGAATTGGTGCAATCATATTGAGCACATTGCTTGAGGAGGTGATGTTGATGACTGTAGCGCTGGTTGGAATTGGTGGTGGCATAAATGATAAGAGTGAAGATGATAGCAACCTAATAAGCATAAACACTTCTAAGAAGGTGCCATGTCAATGTCGAACACTAGGTTGGACACATGGGATGCTCTCCAACACATGTCCAATGCGTGTCTAAAAGTGTCATACAATTTTTTAGAATTAGACACACTTCAGACACTTGGAGAACACATATGTCCATCACTTGGACACACAATTACACGAAACACATTACAAGTTTGAAACTTTTACTTGGGACACGATAGTAAAATAAAAGTAATGTGATTTTATACCTTGTTTGACATTTGAGTTATGGAATACATAATACGTTCTATAAGTCGCATATTAAAAATAGAAGTAATTACACTTTACTCTCTTGTGGTTTGAGCCAAAATCAGATAACCACTTGTGGTTTAAAAATGAACATATGACTCTTTTGTGGTTTGGACTTATCTACACAATACATAGAAACAATTAAATTTAACAAAAAATTTTTCATAAGCGTATTCTTGTCATTTTTTCTCTCCAAATTAGAGCAAAAAAAAAAGAATCGTCTTTTTGATGCTCCAATTTGGATATATAAATTACAAAAATACCCCTATGATTCTTTTTGATGCTCTAATTTGGAAAGATAAAATGATAAGAATACACCTATGACAGAATTTTCGTTAAATCTAACGATTTCTATGCATTTTGCAAATAAATCCAAACCACATGGGGTCATGTGTTCACTTTTAAAGCATGGAAAGTTATCTGATTTTGACTCAAACTACAAGAAAAAATGTAATTACCCCTAAAAATATATATAATATATACCTTTCCTATGTACCTGCCTTGCCGTGTCTTGCTTTTTTTTAAAAGCTTCATGCAGGCATGTTTGTGTCATGTCGTGTTGTGTCGTGTCATTAGCATGTCCGTGTTTCTTAGGTAGTAACTAAAGATCATTATACTTCATATTCGAGAACGATCCAAATTGTGCCCAACTTGAAACCAACTCATTTGTAACTATGGAAAGTCAACCTGAATTTAACATGTTTATGTGCGTGAGAGAGAGAGAGAGAGAGAGAGAGAGAGAGAGAGAGAGAGAGAGAGAGAGAGAGAGAGAGACTACAAACTTATCTAGAAAAGCAAAAATATTACTAAAACATTACGCTGCCCAAAAATATATATGATGCCATCCAAGTTGACTATCACCTAGGTTTGGGCCAATTATTAGCATGTACTATTAGTCAATCTCATCATTGGTCATTGTTTGGCTTGATTTGGTTTCTACTGTGTCATTTTAGTTTTAAACGCATACATTAGTGATACACACTTCAAATTTATAACTGATTTCATTAATTTGTTAAATTGTAAAAAGCTAACCTTAACAAGTAGTAAATGGGGGGCAAAAGTGGAAACATATGTTTCCTGGGGAAGCCCCACATTGCTTGTTGGTAAAATAGCCTTGGAAGCAAAGGAATATGTAAAAGAAGAAGAACCAAAACCTTGTTGGGAGGTGGGAGGGCATGGCACTCCACAGGGTGCAGCTCAAAACCTGATTTTTTTTTTCCATCTTTTTTTTTTTTAATTCTGAAATCAGACTGAGGATCATTCTTGGGACTCTTAATTCCTTGATACTCAGGTCATTGAGTTCCAACTTCAACCTTTTTGTGGTCCTTTACTATCTTTTGCTATTTAGTTTGCTGTGATTTCAACAAGGATTGGATATGCACCCACTGTAACAACTGGATAGCATACATACACCCTATTGTTTCATCATTAAAGCAATGGAGGAGGTACTAATGGCAAAGGAAAAGGTGCTGCCAATGATGGTATCGTTCATGGAAGCAGTTGCAAAACTGTGGTATAATGAAGCCAGTGCTGATGATGGCACAAGAAGTGGTGGCACTAGTTCTTTGGCTAAATTGACAGTAGTAATGTTTTGAATATAAAATATTGTGGATGCTAGGCATTATGCAGAGCTGGTTGTAGGAATAGAGGTAATCAAGTTGCTAAAGGTGGACATAGTAGAATAATGGTAAGGGTGCCAAGAAAGCAATGATGATGTGATGATGTCGGGCAACAACAACAGCATTGTGGAAAGGCTATGGGGAGTATGAAAGTATTGGTAACAACATTGATGAAAAGTCAGCCCAAATATAGAGGTTGAGAAAGTAATCCTATCTCTCTATTTGAAGCTCTCAAAATTAAAATCCTAAGCAGCGTTGCCAAAGGAAATTAATGCAAAGACATGTTCATGGGTGCATCCTCTCTAGATCATTTGTATCTCAGATCTATGCATGTGATCCTTCCACACATTCTCAAGAGAAATGACAACATAAGATTTTCCCAACCATGCCCTAAATTCAATGACAATGCATATTGCCATCTGAATTTAAAATAGCAAAGCCTATAAATCAGCAATTGAAAATTTCAAAAATATCCCAAATTTAAGAAAAACGAGGGCAAGTACCATACCAAGAATGTTGAAATCACTGCATGTGACCATGATGTTAACAACTGATGAGATGAACATCATGATCTAGCAGAAAGATCAATCAACAATGAAGATTGATACAACCAACACCTCAAAAATCATTTAAGTGGTCAGAAAAGAAGCAATATGAACCACAACAGTGGATAGGCAACATGTTCATGAATACAGGAGCATTTTTTCAGATAACAGTTAGAAATTTGACTTGCTGGCTATCATGAGCAACAACATGTTCATGTTTCTGCCAAACCAATGAATTTAAAATTAAAATTTTGTTCCAGAGTAATGCTGATATGGGGTGTCCTTAATGGATTCAAGCTATGATTGTTACATGTCTGCCCACAAGTGTTTTCCAAAATTTAACGGTACAGTTTGGCCCTACTATAATTCAGAAATCCATGCTGAATGTCAAAATACAAAATGAAGCTGAAGCAACTAAAGAGAAGTCAAGATCAAAGTTCCTAAAGCATCAAGTCGGCCATTTAAGAGTCAAATCACAACAAAATTTAGCAGGGAAGTAACAGGCGGGGACATTGCTAGGGGTATGTCAAACATGTTTAATGAGGAAGACCTCGTATAGTGAGAATAGTGATATCCAAAAAGAATATCAGGTAGGAGGGGAAATTTGACGAATGTGAGGATCAATCAGTTATCACAATTTTCCAAATTTGTCAACCATTAAAGTAGAAGACAAGCTTGAAAATATTGATCGGCAAAAATTAAGATAGTATTATTTGTAATTATGCACCTAAGCAGTTATTACTGTAATGACTGATCTGCTATTAGCTATAGAAGTGAAGCCACAATTTTATAGTATTATGTATAATTAAACGCAAAACCCACTTTCAGATCAACATAGTTGCTTGAATTACACGCGCACAGAGAAGAGGGAGAGAGGGAGAGGGATATTGATCACAGATGAAACGGATCAAAAACTAGAATAATAGAACAGACCCATTTCACAGATGAGAAAATAATTGTGAACCAGCACTACGATCCAACTAAAATTACAAGATATATGCTCAGACACAGATAAACACGCATAAATAAAGATTCGTGTATATATACACATTTGTTACCATCTTAGTGCCGTACTCGATAGCTTGCTCGGTGTGGAAGGTGCCATTCTTGCCGGTGATACCTTGGCATATGACCCGAGTGTTCTTGTCGACAAACACCGCGGGAGGAGGCGGCGGAGCTGCTGCAAAATGGCGAGACTGAGTCAAAGCATAAGAAGACGAAGAAGAAGGTGGCGAAAGAGTGTGCGCTTTAGGGCTAAGCTTGGAAGACAAGTTGGCGATGAGTCTCGTCGCCTGTCGAGCCATCACTCTTTCTCTCTCTCTATCTCTCTGATTTTGGGCTCTGCAAAAGTGCCAAAACGAAGCTGCAAAGACAAAAAAACGAGACCCCAATATAGACGGTGCGATGGAAGGAAGGGATCAACTAGTAATAGGGTATATCAACATTTTGGAAAATTGATTTTGAACTTCACAAATAACCTTGCGAATTACGAATGCTACACTATTCTTATAGGCCCATGGCAAATTTGTCTCTTTTTTATTTTTTTTATTGCTCTATTAATGTATTAATTTTACTAAAATGATAACCTTAGATAGTAATTTTTGTGAAAAATTGCCATTCGCATGGATAAAAAGAAGGATGTCAGTGACCCATAGGTAAATTACAAGTGCAACTTTTGAACAAAAAAATCACTATAAGAATTAAGATGAAATATCTGTTAGGAAGAAAAAATGTCTAATGTCAAGACTGAAAGAGGAAATATTAGAAAAAATATCCCAGTGCTAGTTCACGCCCTTTTATAAATTTGGGAATCATCTTTGATTCTGTAAATTAATCATTTTTATTTGATCTGAGAAATTCACTCTGTCGCATTATGTTTAGGAAATATTGTTCAACTTGTAACTGCTTGAAGGCCCTGGCTCTAAGAATATAATGTGCCGCCACCTTGACTTGCAGCTCTTTTAGATGTCTTTGAGATTTTTTTTTTTAATCAAACTGGAGAGATTTGAATCACCATACTAGCGAAGTGGATCTTTAGGAATTGCGGACTGAGCGTGAGGATTGCCACTTTTCAACATATTTTTAGTGAATCAAGTAGATATTGCATAATACTGGTAGAACTGTTTAACCTAACCCAAACCTACTTAGCTAGAACAACAGAACTGCCTTGAGTTGGTTTAGTTCGATTCTATGGGTTAATGGTTCATTTTTTAGTTTAAAATTTTAGAACTGATCAAAATTGTTTGGTTTTGGGTTTGACACTAACTTGAACTGAACAGGCCTTATCCGATCCATGCACACCCTCCAAAGGCTACGTTTGTTTTTCACACTAGACAAGGAGTCTCCGGACTAGCAATTCTGGGACTCCTTGCAATTAGGCCAGGTTTGTTTGCTGGCAAACAAATGTGGTATTCTTCTATTAGGGCATGTTTGGTTTAATTTTTTTGCCTAACTTTTTTTAAATTTATAAGCAAAAAAAAATCATGTTTTTTTTACTTTTTTGTTTTTATTTTTTTGTTTATCTTTAGCTGAAGCAAAGTCAAAAAAGTAAAAAAGTTAAAAAAATTTGACTTTTTTTTTTTACTTGTAAGCTTAAACAAAATTAACAAAAAAATTATACTAAAGAGGCCGTTACACTTTAAATGACTTTGCTTTCCAATGACGGTGAGGACAAACAAGGAAGACTAAAAAATACAACACTCTAACACATTCGTTTTGTTTTCAAATCTTGAGGCCTCAGTCAAAGCATCATTTCGGGCCGGGTGAACCCAATTCCTATGGGTATGTGTGAAGCTTATAGTTATAAAAAAGGAGAAGCGGAAGGGAAAAATACGATAAAAAAATATAAAACAATGTTAAAAACAATTGAAAAACTTTATAGAAATCTTATTAGAAAGCTTTCACTATACTCAAATGAGATCTTTAAGGAAATTGATGAAGACCTTTAGAAAGTTTAGTAGAGTTACATAAATAATTTTATAAATATTTAGCTAGAACTTAAGAGGGAAAAATGCATAAAAATTAATATTTTAAGTTTTCGAAGCATTTTTTTAAGTTTTTTACGAGTTTTTGTCAAGTATCTAAGAGTTTCTTAAACATTTTCTAAAAGTTTCTAAAATGTTTTTCTCACTTTCTAAAATTAATATTTTATTTTTTTGTTTATCTTTAGCTAAAGCAAAGTCAGAAAAGCAAAAAAGTTAAAAAAATTTGACTTTTCTTTACTTGTAAGCTTAAAAAAAATTGACAAAAAAACTATACTAAACAGGCTGTTACACCTTAAATGACTCTGCTTTCCAATGACGGCGAGGACAAACAAGGAAGACTTAAAAATACACCACTCAACATATTCGTTTTGTTTTCAAATCTTGAGGCCTCAGTCAAAGCATCATTTCGGGCCGGGTGAACCCAACTCTTATGGGTACGTGTGAAGCTTATAGTTATCAAAAAGGAGAAACGGAGGAGAGAAACACGATAAAAAAATATAAAGAGATGTTGAAAACGATTGAAAAATTTAATAGAAATCTTATTAGAAAGCTTTCGCTATACTTAAATAAGATCTTTAAGGAATTTAATGGAAACTTTTAGAAAACTTAGTAGAGATACAGAAATAATTTTATAGATAAATAGTTAGAATTTAAGAGGAAAAAATGTATAAAAATTAATATTTTAAATTTTTGAAGTATTTTTCCTAAGTTTTTCATGAGTTTTTGTCAAGTATCTAAGAATTTCTTAAACATTTTTTCAAAAGTTTCTAAAATGTTTTTCTCACTTTCTAAAACGTTTGCCTAAAATTTCTAAACAAGTTTCATGTAGGTATCGAAAATATGTTTTTACCCAAAATTGAGTTTTCCGGTAACTATTGTAAGGCTTTTCATCATGTGTGGTTTTTGAACAATTTGTAGGTGGATTTGTGTTTTCCTCATCAACTCATGGAGTACATGTCATGTATATACATATTTATATCTGGCCTATACAGTTGGTCATCCCTATTTCCATACATACATGTATGTATAGATTGCTTTCAATAAATGTGTTTGTATTCAGATATCCTATAGAGGACCTTACTATTGCCCCACATTCTCTACTTATCCTTTTGCAATATAAACAGGGATTGAACCAGAAATTTTGTTGAGGGGTCATAAAAAATCAAGGTAAATTTTTTTAAAAATTTTTGAGGGGTTAAGATAAAAAATTGAAAGTCTAAGGTAAAATTTTTTGAATTTTGTTGAGGGGTGGAAGTAAAAATATGTTAATTTTTGAAAGGTTAAGGTAAATAAATTTTAACATTTTTTGGGGTTAAAAAAAATTTCTTGAATTTAAGAAAGTCAAAAGGAAAAATTTTAAGGCTCGTTTGGTACCGTTTATTGTTTTTTTTTCAGAAAAAATAAAAAACGGCGTTTGTTTAACTTTTTTTTTTAGTTTTTTGCAAAATTCGAAAAAAAAAAACTAAAAACACTAAAATGTGTGTATTTTCTCTTATCAAAACATTGGTCTAGTATTTTTGATACAACGATAACCTATAAACGCCCATCACCAAATTACAAAAATCACACAGCAAAAACACACAACAAAAATACACAGTAAAAAACAAAAACTGACAGTGTTACCAAACGGACCATTAAAATTTTGAGGGGTCCAATATACACTCTTATTATAAAATTACTACAAATCAATAGGGGCTAAATGAAATTTTATCAAAGTAGGGGAGTCATAGCTCCCATTGTACCTTGCTAATTTCGTCCCTGAATATAGATGTATATTATCATATTGTCCCCAAGTAGTATCCATGAGATGAAATGCATCTTCCTCCTCTCTTTATATAAATCTCTCTTTACTTCCAAATTTTACATTCTTTTCGCAACTCGACACTCCCAATTAGAGAAGAAAAAAGCATTTCTCAAAACCTTTTGTCAGATTGTCCAACAATAATTTAAAAAATAAGAGTAGCTGAGTTTCTTTTTTTTTTTATTTATAAATTTTATGTATCTTATGATTTTAATTTAATTTATTTATTTATTTTCGTACTCATTAATTATATTTAACTTGGTATATAATATGACTTCTAGTACATTATAGAAGAAAACCTAAAAGCCCTTTGGACATTGGTAATAGCACCTGGTTTAGGGGTCATTTTAGCAAGGATTACACTGCATCTAATGGATATGGCTATGGTAAAACCAGTAAAAGCCATTTGAAGTAAGATAGGAATGTACAAAAATTTTGGGAAGATACACATAAACATGTAGTTATAGCAGATTAATAAAGTTCTGTACTTCTGTGTACACACGACATTCAACAAGCATACCAACACCCAAGAAAGTTCAGTGTTCAGAAATGCTCAAGAACATATCTTGTATCTCATAAAGCTTCTTGAAAAACAGGTCAATATATTTGCCCACTGCAGCAAAGTATCTTCTCCGCCAATTTTTGTTGAAGAAAAGAGGTGCAATGACACTCCAGAATCCCAAAGCATATGACACAGCCACCCAAGAATAGAAAAACAGAGGGTCGTCGATGATCCCATTCTCCTGTCTGTGCCCTTCTTTGTTGTGATCATCATCTCCGTTATCCTCTTCTCCTGAGCATTTCTTTTGTAAAGGCTCTCCACAAAGATCTGGATTACCTACGTAGCTAAGTTCGGTAAATGTGGAGAGATGTTTATCAAAAGGGACCATGCCTGACAGATTATTGAAAGCAACACTAAAAGTAGAAAGGGAATCGAGTTGTGCAATATCCGAAGGTATTTTTCCCGTCAGCTTGTTGTGGGAGAGGTCTAAACTTTCCAAACTTTTTAGTTTTCCGAAGGATCTTGGGATAGGGCCACTCAAATGATTACGAGACAGATTTAGTGAATGGAGTTCTTGTAGTTCACCAATTTCAGAGGGGATTACACCAGACAAGTTGTTGGCCGAAAGGTCAATGCCAGTCATTAGAGTGAGTGGCAGACCTTGGAAAGAATAAGAATTGCCTTTTGTGGTAAAATCAATTGGCACCCATGAACTTGACTGGGACTTCTTCCTCCAAACCAAGTTTTTCTTGAGGCAAGAAGGAACGCTCCCTGAGAAGTTGTTCTTCGAGAGATCTAGGAACTGTATATTTTGCATTTGACATAATTGCATCGGAATGTAGCCTTCAATTTGGTTTCCTCCTAGGAGGAGTGCTCTCAAGAGCGGAAAGATAGGTAATTTTGATACGGTTCTTGAAAGGTTGTTATTTCTGGCATCTAGAATCATCAAAGATGGGCTTTTTGAGAGGCAAAGAGGCATACTTCCAACAAAGTGGTTGTCATGAAGGAGTAACCATTTCAACTGCTGCATATTACAATCTTGTGGAAGCAACTCACCGTGTAAGCTATTGTTTGACAGATTTAGGTACCACAATGAAGAGATTTCTGTTAGGCGTCCTGGAATTTGCCCGACCAAGTGATTGTTGGACAAGTCCAGGTATTGTAAATTTGTTAATTCACCTAATGATGGGGGAATGGTACCCCTCAATCCATTGGTTGATACATTCAATTTATAGAGACGTGGGAAAAGAGTATTGATGTTCAAAGGCAATGGCCCCTCAAAGAAATTGCATGAAATGTCTAATTCAACAAGAGGGGATGCTACATCTCTGTAACCTTGAGGAAACTTACCACTTAACACGTTGTTTTGCAGCCTCAGGACAGCTGAAACATTGTGGAGCATCCAAATAGGAACCAGCCCAATGAGCAAGTTGCCAGACAAATCAAGGGTTTGCAAATTATGCTGGTTCGAAATGAAACTAGGGATGCCAAAGTCACTCTGATGGTTCAGTTTACAGCATGCCAAGGATAGATGCTGTAACTGAAAGGAAGGTTGCCAAGCTGGAGTCTCCGTTTCAACTTCTATTTGGTTGTGTGAAAGGTCCAGATATCTAAGTTTTGAGAGATGAGCAAAACTTGAGAATGGCACCGGACCTTGAAAATGGTTGTAGGAAACATCAATGGTCTCAATATTTGTCAGGTTGCTAAAAACTGAATAGAGATTGCCCCCAAATTGATTCTTCGTCAAATTTAGACTGCGGAGTGATGGCATGTTGCCCCAACATGGAGGCAGCTCTCCTTGGATTGAATTGTATGACAGATCTAGCAGTTGTAGGGTAGGCAGTCTGCAGAATGCTGCATTGTAAATCAACTTTCATCACAATTGTAGTAAAATGAATTTAGCATTTGACAATAAAATCACATTAGAATCTGTCATGATGGGAAACAAAAGTACTGATGTGGTTGTACCAGGTATACAAATTAAAAACTTTAGTCTTGGTATTAATTTGTTGTTTCTCATTTATTAGAGAAAAAGTTAAGTCTCGCAATTAATCTATGTGGAATCCCAATTCTATTTAAGCTTAATTTGAATACAATGTTAGTGCAGATATTTTTTTTAAAACACAAATAGGTACTGAAATGGTACAGGTGTCCATTAGTTTTTTTTTTTTTTTTTTTTTATGTTGTTCTTAAACTGACTGAAAGTTATAATTAATGCACCAGAATTAAACACACTTGTTAAGAATTCTCACCTTCCGGGGCTACCAACCCACCGATTATATTGCTACCGAGGTCCAATTCTTGCAACTCTGGGAGCTTTGCAAATAAACTCAAATCTGGAAACCATGGCAGGTGCTGATCGGCTTCCCTGGCAGAGTATAAGAAGATCCTAGTAACGTGGGAGGTCGTGGGGCTACAGGCAACCCAGTCCCATTGGCAACAATCAACGGGTGACCAGCTTGAGAGAAGTGATGATTCAGGCTGTAGATAGCCCATAGAGTCTCTTATTTGAAGGAGAGCTGTCTTTTCTTCTTCCAAGCAACCTCTGCACAGTCCAAAGCAGTAAGAATTGATCATAAGCATCACTAACCATATAAGTAGACAGCCATTGGCTCTGGAATGCTCCATGGTTGGCGGATGAATAGCTTGGGAACTTCTTTCAAATCCACCTTGTCTGCCTTCTCTAGGTTCGGCAGTTCATGTGCTGCGCTATGTATGTTTCAATCTGATCATAAGTGAGTATGGCTTGCCAGCTATTAAACGAAAGGAGAAACTCCTTACTTTTCCTACAAGGTTTACACTGTAAGAGTGTGCATATGTTGGTTCGGCTCGCATCCATGTAAAAAGGGGTTTGTTCAGGTTAGTTCCATTGTTCTGTTTAGGGTCGGGCTGGTTCTGCCCATTCGAGATCAAGAAAAAATATTGGGCACAACAGTGTACCACGTGGAGAAAATTTTGTATCATGTATAAATTGGGTCTCAGGCCCCAACAATGTTAACTCAATAACTGAAGCAAATATATCGGTTTGGATTCAAAAGGATTCAACCTTTGAGAGGTTACAATGAACTTTAAACATTCACACGCACACCCAACACTTTGGGATGCAAGTTTACTGTACAAACCCACTAGCCACACGTGAAACTGAAAGCTTGAGCACTTCTTTAGAGGGCCAAACTAAGGGCACAACTTTGTTTTTTTCTTTTTTTATTTTTTTTAAAGCAATCAAAGGATACAATTCAAAAGATCCAACTTTTGAGAGGGTCCAAAGACCTTTAAATATTCATACACACATCCAATGCCTCAATGTGGGATGCAGTGCATCCCTTGTTTACCGACTTGAAAATTGTCGTCCAATGTGAAAAGAAAAACAGTTCATTTGTAAAGAATATGCTACTCCACCCCTAAGAACAGTTAACGAAATAACAAAGAAAAAGAAAAAAAAAGAGAAACAGAAGGAAAATATTTGAAGTCTAATACTACAAGAAGCATAGGTCCACTTTTGTCCAAGGTGTGGGACAATGACTCCAAGCGAAAGATTACTGAAAGTTTATGGAAATTTCTTGGCGGCACCATGTTAGTTGATTTGTGAGCAGACACGTAAGAAGAAAAGGGATCCAAGAAAGTGAAATAAACCTGTAGTTTCGTCTGGATTTCATATGGTGCAAAGACAACCATTAAAGTAGCTCATGTTGCCGTGAAGCTGACGCCATTCATTGATGGGGAGCCCTTTAATTCCAAGATCACGCGGGTTTGAGGAGTTTCCGTGTCAATACGAAGTTAATTTCCAGTATATCTGTTTTCCAAATATTATTTTCAATTGTATAATAATGCAATCTCCATGGCGGTGTGCTATGAAATTTAGGCCGAAGCAATTGGAAAAATGAATTCTCATTAGATTGCTTTCCCACATAAGTCACTCTAATTGCTTTTTCACTCCTTTTAACAAAATGTCCTAAGGCTATGTTTGGTATGCCAAAACTAAATGAGAATGAAATGAGAGTAGAAATAGAATGAAACAACTATTCCTATTTCACTGCTTGGTCGTCAGCAAGGAATAGAATGATCATTCTTATTTTCATATTTAGTTATAACAGGAAATACGTTAGAATGGAATGAATATTTTAGGAAAAATTCTCTCTTTTCACTGCTTACTTTTTGTTTTTGTTATTAGCTTTTTGTGTTATGTTTTTGGTTTTTATGCCAAAAGAAAAAACATATTTAGTAACTCAAATTATTATTTATTTTTATTAGTTTTACTTACAAAATTATTTAATATTTGGGGGGTGGTAATGGCCGGGAATGGTGGCGGTGACGAGTGATGGCAAAGCCAACAACGGATAGTAAGTGGAGGACGTCGGTGGCGGGTGGTGGTGGTCATGGTTGGTGGTGGATGGTAGTTTGCGACGGCAAGGCAGTGGGAGCGGGTGGTGCAGGCAGCGACAGATGGTGGGTGGTGACAATGACAGCTGGAGTAATGAAAATAGGCATTTTAACTTTAAATGTTAGTATCAAATAAAAGAATAGGAATGGTAGTGAAAATAACAATTCTATTACATTCCATTCCATCGTATTTAAGAGCGGACCCTGAAATTTTCTTGAGGGGGCCACCATAAAAACTTCCAAAATTTTGAGAAAGTTTTGGTGAAAATTTTAAATTCTAAGGGGTTAGTACATTGTTTCTTGGCTTAAAATACTCAAAAAGAAACATAGAATATAAGGGGAGTTTCAAATCTCACGGCCGGGTCAAAACACAATTTCTTATCATAAATACACAAAAACAAAAGGTCAAGACACAATTTAAAAAATTCAAGGGGGTCCAAGCCTTGGCTTACACACAGGTCTACCATTTCTTGTACCAAACATGGCCTAAGGATACTAGCTCAACTAGTAAGCATATTTTGGTCATTTGTTGCTGAGCAACGCCGGAGATTGTCTCTATGGCGACTTACATGAAGTAAGGAAGAATTTGGACGTAAGTTAGCATCCCAATTAAAAAAATCAGTTAATCGGTACAGACACCCGACCGAGAAAACAACAAGAATTTGGGAAGAAGTGGGCTTCTGTTTTTTTTTCCCTTGATTTATTTCTTTCTTAGAATGAAAAGACAATTGACCATTTTGAGTCTACATTATTTCTGCTTTTTTACTTTTTGGTTTGGGCCTTTGATATGCTTATCAAAATCTACACTTTGTTTTGGTAGTTGAGGTCGAATCAGTCACTTACAAAGGCCTCACTCTCAAGCCTCTTTCCCATTAGGAAGGAACATTGAATTTACATGGAAGGAGATTGAAACCGTCCTAATGGACTTCACGAACCATCAATAATGCAACAAAATTTTGATAACCAAAATTAAATTTTATAAAATTTAAATATGTGAGTAGACCACATAAAAATTATAACTAATCAACTTTACAGATTAGTAAAATAAGTCCTCAATCAATCTTAAACTATTTTATGTTAGGAATAGTAATTATGTTGAGTTTTGTTATGCTGGTGGAAATTGATAATTATAAAATAAAATTTACAAAGATAATAAAAAAGGACAAAACCAATTGTCGCGCCCCGGTTTTGGACCACAAGTCGTTGCGGCTCGGGGAAAACACGAAACTCTGCCATTTGAACTCATCTTCCTAGAAAGACAAGTGCGACTAAGTTTGATCTTGAAATTGGTTTCATGAAGGACTTTTCTAGAAAAATAGGAGTCGCTACCTAATTTGATTAAGGTGAGTTAGGCCACCTAAAACTTAGTGTTAATCCGAAGATTAAACTTAGGATTTTTGAAAAAAATTTTTGAAAAATTCCCTCGAGAGAGGGTTTTTGAGAAAACAGGTTATTTGGCAAAGATTTAAGTCCTTTTTGAAAATAACTTCATTTTGGTTTTTCAAAAATAGAATCTATGGTCTGGGGGTTGGTTACGTGTAGAAAAGATATTCTAAGATCATCACCCTACTCCGCCCTTTCGGTACCTACATGTCTAATCACCCTTTGTTTACTTACTAGAATAATCGGTTACCATTATCTACTTAATATCCACTTTAGAGTTTTAAAAATGAGGTTTAATCATCACTTTTTGGATAAATGATGTATGATGCAAGCCTTGAGAAAAATGTTGGGACAACATGAAAGTTTTGAAGGAGTTTGAAATAGAAACTTTGAATTGATTGAAATTTTTGAAAAGGGGATTGGAGTTGAAATAGAAGTTATGACCGCACCATTTTAGGTTGCCTACATATCTCATTCGGCGAGAATCAAGTCATTCGTAGTTCAGGCAAGAGCCTGATGAAAAATAAGCGCATTAGGGCCTTTGGCAAGTTTGAAGACACTTTGAGGTCTTTGAAAAATTTTGAAAACACTTTGTAGTTTTTGAAAAAATGACTTGAGAATTTTGATTTGAAGTCGGATAGGGGAGTGTTTTGAAATAGAACTTTGAAACTCTTGAAAGGGGTTTTGAAGTGCTTTGAAATGTTTTTGGAACAACTCAGAGAAGTTCTGGAAATGCTTTGAAATAACTCAAGAAAGTTTTGAAAATTTTTTGTAGTCATGTTTTGAAAACCTTGGAGATATGATTTTGGAGTGTTTTAGTAAATTGATCTTTGAAAATTTTTTAAAAATGGCTTTTGAAAACACTTAGGACTTTGGAACTCTAATAGGGATAATATTGGAGGTTGTTCTTGATATATCACCTTTCTTTGAAATCCCTAACCATAAAAGGGGGTAGGGACACCTTACGGTTGTGAATTCTTGAAAATATTTTTGGAAATACTTTGAAGATGGAGTGTAGGAATATTTGAAAAGGTTATGGAGTTGGTTTTTGAAATCTCAAGAGAGTAGGGGGTTTTGGAAAAATGGGTTATGAGAATAGTTTTAACTTGAGAGATCATTTAAAAGGGGTCCACTGGTTGGAACTTTGAAGTATACTACCTTAGGTTGGGTTGACCTAAGGTTAAGGGTGGCCTAAGGTTAACTAGCTTGGGTTAGGTTAACCTAGGGTCAAGGTGACTTAGGGTTAATGGATTAAGGTTTGGTTAACCTAGGGTTAAGGTGATCTAGAGTCAACTAACTTAGATTAGGTTAACCTAAGGTTAGACAACAAGGGTTAAGTTAACCTAGAGTTAGATAACTAGGGTCAAGTTAACCTAGGGTGGATTGAACTAGGGTTAACTAACTAAGGTTGGGTTAACCTAAGGTCAAGGTGACTTAGGGTTAACTAACTTGGGTTAGATCAACCCAAGGTTGAGTAACTAGGGTCAAGTTAACCTTGGGTTGGTCAAGTTAACCTAGGGTCGATTGAATGAGGGTTTTGAAAGATGGTTTAATACACTTTTGGAAAAAGTTTTGGAAAACAAATCATGTTATGCAAAGGACTTTGGTAGACTACCCTTTTGAGGATCATTTCCATGAAAATTTGACTCTAGCCGAGGACATGGTTAGTGTTTGAAAACCATTCCTAAGAAGGTTTTCTTAGGACCATTATAACTATTATCTTAACAAGATTAGGGGCTTTAAGAATCAACATAATAATGACAACTTTTGAAAAACCATTTCAAATGCAAAGATGAAGAGAATAAATCTTGGAAAAACATTTTTGAGAAAAAGATTTTGAAAACCATTTTCAAAGGAAACCATTCCAACAAGTTAGGGTTCCTAAGGCTAAAGTAAAGGAAGACTACTCAAGAGAGGGTTCCATGGGATTATTCCAACCACTAATCTTGAGAGAATAGAAACCTTAGCAATTCAAAGAGTTTGAAAATCACTTTTGTGCAAGAATGAAAAGAGAAGGGAACCATCTTAACCATTTAAGGCTCCTATGACCAATGTAAAAAGAGAGACCACTCAAGAGAGGGTTCCATGGGACCATTTCAACCACTAAACTTGAGAGAATAGAAACCTTGAGAATTAGAGAGTTTGAAAACCATTTTTATGCAAGTGGGAATGCAAAGATGCAAAAGTGTGAGTTAAGGGTTAGTGGGGGATTTTCTAAGACATGATTTCCAAGGTCTCATCCTAAACTTCAAGGGACCAACTCTTAGAACCATTTTGAAAGGAACATTAAGCTTGAAAATGGCATGAAAATAAAAATAATGTAAGTTTTGTAAAACATGGTTATGAACATGGAAATGAAGCCAAGCACACAAGACATAAACAAGGTAGCAATTTGTAAGGGAGTCATAAATACATTCAAGGTATTAGGCTGCACCACATAATCAAGGGGCTTCAAGGTTATACCATCTTAAAGTAGGCTAGTGAGAGATTCCCCTACACATTGGCTCTTACTAACTTTCCTCTAGGCATGAACTAAGAGCCCTCTTACTTCAAAAATACAAGAAGGGGGGTTGAAGATACAAGAATAGCTTAAGTAGGCTAGGAGGGACAAGAAAAGAGTAGGGGAAGACAAAAACATAAAATCACCTTTTGCCTTCAATACACTTGCAATCTTCTATGGATGCTTGGATGTGAGCTATGAGGACTTCAAGTGTGCTTGAGGGGTTAGAAGGTGGAGTTCTATGGTGTGTAGGGCTATGTAGGTGAAGTGTATGGGTTAGGGGGAGGTAGAATCTAGCCTAAGTGTTAGAGGAGTGGGATGTATATAGAAATTCGAGGTTCTGGAGCAGTTTTAGCAGAGTTTCGCATCAATTTTTGATTATGGAATATGCAAAAGGGGTGGCTCGTATTTATAGGCAACCTGGGAGAGGCCTGGCACATGTGCTACTTGCGCTTGGCCAAAATTGGGCCTAGCGCATGTAGCATATGTGCCAATACTATTCCATTTCCAGAATGCCACATGACACCCAATGTACTGGCTAAATCCTGACAATTGATCAAACTTTGTCAATTTGATTAAAATTTGGGCGCATCTAGCATACGCTCTACTGCTGGGAGTGTTCGTCTAAACTTCGCATCGATAATTAAGTCAACTGGGAAGGTTTCGGAGGAATCGGTTGCACTCAAGGTGCTCTCCTAGGGTTTCTCGTAAACTTTCGTGTTTTCAGGAAGTCGGAATGGTGTTCGGAAGTATGAGATGTTGTCTTGGGAAATGTGCATAAAATTGCATCTCTACGGAGCGTCTATGATTCGCTTTGTGGGGGTTCGAAAGTAGCCATTTTTGTGTCGCATGATCGAGGCGTTCGGGAAGCAATCTCTCCGATCGGACCGTACCAATGGAAAGTACTCTGGAAATACTTTTGGAAATTTTCTAATTTACGCATTTCTCAAGTCGTTTGATGGTGCACTATAATAAGGGAATTAGGAAAAAAGTCAATCTTGGCGGAGCGTCTGTGAGACGCTTCAAGGGTTGCTGAAAGTTGTAGTTTTCAGACCATACAATGAGGAGTTTCGGGAAGTGATTTATTTGATCAAGCCATATCGACGGAAAGACCTATGAATGAGCTTTCGGGAATTCCCTGGTTTAGGTATTTCTTAAGTCATTTGACAGTGCGTTATAACCAGGGAATCGGGAGAAAAGGTAATTTTGGCGGAGCGTCTGCAAGACGCTCTAGGTTTATTGAGTCGGGGGTGTTTAGTGTTGTAAGGTCCTCTTTAGGTTAAGCAGGGGTGCATGACAGGACCCGCTGTTTAATATCCTAAGACCGGTGTTGTTTTCGAGGTGCGTTCAGGTTACCCGGGGTAAAATGGTCATTTTAACTGGGTTTAATTGAAAATGGTCAGGAATGGATTAGAGTGTTATGTTAAGCGTGCCGGGTCATTCAGGGATGATCCCAGGAGAGGCTTTCACTGTTCAGTAGGATTTGTGCGGTGTTGGGGCGTTTAGGGGCAAAACGGTCATTTTGATCGGAGTTAACTGGAATGGGACTGGAATTGGATCAAATGGCGTGCGGAGTACGTCTAACTACCTAGCAGCACTTTGGAAGGGTGGACTTACCGTTTTGAGGGATTTTGAACTTTTCTCAAAACGTACCTGGAGGCCCAAGGGGCAAGTTTGGTTATTTTTTACTGAGTCGGGCTAGCAAGCACCGTTGTTGACCTAGGTGTTGGTTCCTAAGGCCACCCGGCCTCAGAAAACTACCTATGTGGTGTTGGTCCCTGAGACCGCTCGGTCTCAAAGAGCTACCTGTAGGGTGGTGTTGGTTCCTGAGAACGCCTAGTTTCAGAAAGCTACCTGTGAGGGTGTTGTTGGTCTCCGAGAATGCCTGGTCTTGGGGAACTACCGAATGACGGACATTCTACATTGGCGGGCTAGCAGGCGCCAGAAGTGAACCGTCTGGAATTTGATAAGGTGTTGGTCCTCGAGATTGCCTGATCTCGGGAAGTTACCTAGTTGGCGTTGGTTTTCGAGACCGACCGGTCCCGGAAAGCTGTCTGGAATAATATTTATTGCCTCAGTTGGGTTTTGTGGGCTTGTGAAGCGACTAGTTGACTGGATTGGAGTTTGAAAGACCCGTCTTGGGCTTGCATGTGTTGTGATGTTTGAAAACTGGGTTCGGTCGGGCTGAAGATTACCAAGCGGGCAAAAATGGGGTGCTTACAACTGTCCCTCTTGTCAAAGGCAGAAAAATAACAAAGTAAGGATCCCTTTTTGGTCACAAGGCGATCGGAAGGACGAGAAGCTGGTAAGTTTGAAATGTTTCGGGACCCCTTGTGGGTTGCTGGTCTGGAAAATTTTGAATTTTGAAAAACTGTGTTTTGAAAATTTTGATCGGAACTCGAGTGGCCGACTTGATGAAGTTCGACCTGGAACACTTGATTTTTGAAAATAAATTTCTGAAAGCCTGATTTTTGGCTTTTGAAAAGCCTCGAAAACAATTTTGGACTCTCGGGGAATTGAAAGCTGGTTTTGGGCGGGAAGCTGAAGAGCCGGGGGCATGTGCTACATGCGCATGGCTGTTTTTCACCTTGGTGCATGTAGCACATGCGCCCGTTGGAATTTCTTTTTGGCGTATCTGCTAAATGCGCCAGGCCGTGGGTTTTAAACAGAGCAGTTTCGCGCTTCTGCCTTGCGTGTTTTGAGTTTGGAGTTCGGTTTGAGAGTTGCTTTGAGGGATTTTTGAGAGAGTTCAATCGGGGATCATTAGGAGAGTGTCGGGAGACATCGGGTACTTGTCGGAAACCATCATTGTTGCTGGATTTTCGCTGGAAAGCTTGTTTTTTGCTGGAGAACCCAAAGGTTAGTTTTCTAGAGATTTTATCGATTTTGATGCGTATGTTTTCGTTTTTCGCAAATGATTAGTGTAAATCTATGTTTTAGGATGTTTAGAACGCAATGGGTGGATTGATTTGGTGAAGATTTGAATGTGTTTGGGGTGATTTTGCATGTTTTTAAAAATGGGTTTCTTGCGGGGTAAAGGAAATCATCTCTATAGGCCTGGGCATTATGTGGTTGTGTGTGATTTTTATACTGGGGGCCTTAGAAAAATGTGTAGAACAACCGTACAAAGTTTCGTAATTTTTTGAAAAATTTTAAAAATTTGGATTTTTAGAAATTACGGAAAAAGAAAAAATTGAGAAAAATTAGAAAATGGATCTTGTTGAAGGTTGAACAATTATAGGAATTTTTGAAAAATTATGGTGACATTCTCGAATGTTTTAGGAATTTTCACAGAATTTTTGAAAACAAAGATGCAATCGAAAAACTTGGAAAGATCGAAAAATTGGGTTTAAAAATTATGTTTGAGAAAGGGACGTGTATTGCGGAGGATAGGATTGTTTTGGTTGACATGGTTGGAGGCTTGAGATGTTTCGGGCTGTGCTCGTGGCGTGTTGAATTTTCGAGTAGTGACTTTTTAAGGCGAAGCCCTGCCAAAATTTTCAAAAAAATTTTTAACTCCTAACTTTAAAATTTTTGAAAAAGCAATTCTTTTGAGAATTGGGCTTTTGAAGGAGAAAGCCCAGAGACCCGCTTTGAAATTTTGACATGAGAGTTTTTGAGGGAAAGCTCGGAAAGTTGTTAGAAAATCTCTGCAACAGGGCTTTTGAAGGCGAAAACCCAAGAAATCAGTTTGGAATTCTTTGAAACAGGGCATTTGAGGGGAAAGCTCGGGAAACCGATTTGAAAAATTTGGAAACCAATATTTTTGAGGAAAAAGCTTGAAAATCGTTGAAAATTTTGAAACAGGGCTTTCAGGGGAAAGCCCAAGAAATCGGTTTGGAATTTTGAAACAAAATTTTTGAGAAAAAAGCTTGGAAAACCACTGAAAACTTTGAAACAAGGCTTTTGAGGGGAAAGCCCAAAAAATTGGTTTGAAATTTAGAAACCAAACTTTTTTGAGAAAAAATCTTGAAAAACTGTTGAAAACTTCGAAACATGGCTTTTGAGGGGAAAGCCCGAGAAACCGAAAGTTTGAAACAAACTTTTTGAGAAAAAAGCTTGGAAAACCACTGAAAACTTTGAAATGTGGCTTTTGAGGGGAAAGCATGAAAAACTAGTTTGGAATTTAGAAACCAAACTTTTTTGTGGAAAAATATTGAAAAACCGTTGAAAACTTTGAAACAAGGCTTTTGAGGAGAAAGCCCGAAAAACGGGTTTGAAATTTAGAAACCAAACTTTTTGAGGAAAAAACTTGAAAAACCGTTGAAAATTTTGAAACAGGGCTTTTGAGGTGAAAGCCCGAGAAACCGCTTTGGAATTTATAAACAAACTTTTTATGGAAAAAGGTTGGAAAATTGTTGAAAATTTCAAAATAGGGCTTTTGAGGGGAAAGCCTGAAAAACCAGTTTGAAATTTAGAAACCAAATGCTTTGAGGAAAAAGCTTGAAAAACCATTGAAAATTTCGAAACAGGGCTTTTGAGGGGAAAGCCCGGGAAACCGGTTTGAAAATTTGAAATGAGATTTTGATGGGACCTTAGCCCTCTCTTTTTTTTTTTTTTTTCTTCTCCCTTTTCCTTTTCCTCTTTCTTTTTCATCTTATTTTTTTCTTCTTTTTTTTTTTTTTTGTTGTTGACATACTTATCTTTTTACTTTTTATACATATTCGGTGATTGATCAATTTTTGCTTGTCGTTACTTTTTCAGGATTTCAAAGGCTAGTGGTGACAATTCTAACAAGAGGCGCGACGGATAGAGCCTGGGGAGGGCAGTAGTAGCAGGAGCGGCTTTGTCAGGGGGGCAGCAGGAGTGGTTCTGCTCGGGGCGGCAGTGGCGGGTCTCAGAGGATTTCTAGCAGGATGGCCTCCAGTGACAGCTCTGCGATGTGCAGCCTCTGGTTGCTCCGGATGAGAGAGTTGAGGATGACATTGATTTGGTCGTGGACCCACGGACGAGGCATGGCATGGCATCGGTTCGAGACAGGCGGAGGGATACTTCTTTTATGGACGACCAATTGGCGATCCCTGACGTTCCGCCATTGCAAAACTTAGTATATTACCCGAGTTTGTACTCGCGCTATGGTCGGATGCCGTCATCGACTCATAGTTCGTTTAGGGGGGCCAGTATTTCGGCTTTAAGAGCCATGCAGGCGTCTGCTCCGTCCTATCAAGACTTCCTACACCGGATCAGCTTTGGTGCCTTTATAACTCTTTAGACGGATAAGCTTGATCACCGGATAGCAGTTGGGCTATTGGAGCGGTGGTTCGGGGAGACTGGGACTGTGCACTTGGTAGGCTTTGAGCTAGGCCTACTCCCGTCGACTGGGCCATGATTACTGGATTGTCCTTTGAAGGTGTTCCGATTTCTTTATGGGTCGTGTCTCTGGATGTGGCTCGTCTTTTCTTGGGTTTGCCAAGGATCGCAGGCTCGAGCTTCTAAGCTTCACTTTTATGCCCAATAGAGACATCATTTGCTCTCAAGCCCTCTCCAGCTGATCAGGACATCATGAGGCGCCAGTTAATACTATACGTCATCTTTAGTTATTTTTGCAACAATAATAAGTCGACGGTGTTGGAAATTTATACTAAAAGACATGCTTTGTGTAATGGCTTTAGTATTTATTAATAAATTGGTTATTCTATTTTAATGAGAATCTGTGTGAGAAATGTTTGCATTGTGTTATTCATTTAATGATTATGCATGCGTGTCTCTTATTCTATATAGTAGATGATTTGGTGTGTAGAGTACGATTTACAAACGGAAGATCAGATCATCGGTTCTTATGGAATATGAGTTTATCGTTCATAGTCTTAGATGGAAATGGACACACCATCAGTAGGACTGCAGTACAAGGTTTTAATAGGTTTGTCTTAACTATGGGGAATGGTATAGTTCCAACTCCTTACAATAGTACACTTTGTGTGTATTAAACAGGATCGTGTTGAGGTAATTGTTTTTATACTGACTATATAAAACAATTAATACCTCATGATTGTTATGAGTGCTTATGCTCTTAATCCTAATATAATAAATAGACACGTGCATGTAGTATTTATTGTTTTGATTCGCAGAAGAGTGAGATTCTTTGTGGGTCAATAAACTCAGTGAGTTGGACAATAACATTACGTGTATGGTGAATATTTATTATTGATGGAATCCACGTCCCCGTATAGGGATTGATGATAACCCCTTGAGGGAATTTATAAGTTTTGATTATGTCAAACCCTGTAGGTGGATTATGAATCCGACATATCAAATAAGTTAAGTGGAAGGTCTCAAGGAATTAAATAAGTCTATTAAATTTAATTGTTAGTAATTTAATTTAATAGACGGGTATCTGTAATCTTAACGTGGGGAGATAAATAGGCATTTAATAATATGGAGCTCGAAATATAATTTCTAGTATAATAGGGAGTGCAATTATAATTCGTTAGTGGTATAAATTATAATTTACGTAAATAAGGATTAATCCTGGTTGGATTAGGAGTCCTTATCTGTGTAGGAAGCCCTAGTTATACTAATCCTATGGTCCCTGTTGTAGCCTATATATATGCACGCTTTAAGAGCTGCTAGGGTTACACTCTGCACATAATTGAGAGATACACGTTTTTGTGAGGAAGAAAAACCCTAGCAGCGGCAAGCCCATTCTCTGTAGAGCAAGGCGTGTACGAGGAATACAGCAAAAGTTTGAAGGTTAAGTTCGAGTGGTTGCTTCGTCCTTAGTGCTGATTCTTGTTATTCGGGATCAAACCAGAGAGATCTCGCAGGTATGATTCTAATTACGTAGATTAGGCTATGCTAATCAGATCAGAATTTTTGGTAGTATACGTATACACTATAGCCAGGTCGTGAAAAATTTCGTAGTCCCCAATAGACGGTTCGTTTATCTCTGGTGAGCCCGGTAGCGGACTTGGATGCGCTAGACTATGTGGACTGGGGCACTTTTACCTTTGCCAGCTACCTATAAGGGATGAGAGTGAGGACATCTGATGCTTGGGGAAGCTTGACGGGTTTTTGGCCATTTTTGATATGGTAGAGTTATGAGTACCTGCTTGTTCGCTGACCAGAGGTACTAGCTGACGATGCATTCCCGTGGGCCACGAGGTGGGCCAGACAACAGGTAGTCCAGCGGTCCCTGCTTACGGATTTTGTCACCCTCTGGGCTAACTTGGAGTTGCTGAGACCTCAAGATGTATTTTGGAGGCTTTACCTCCGATCTCCTCAGTATGCCGGCATGAGGGATCTCATCCTTTTGTCTATGTCGCGGGTCACTTTCCGGGGTCCTGTTTCATGGGAGATGTGCTTGGGAGAGCGTCATTGGTAACAGCTACATATCGCCTTCCATGCTGTTATGGATCCTCCCCAGTACATGTTCGGATTCTATCGGGCCGGGGTGGAGATTCCCTATATTGTTGGGGTTCCTGGCGATCGTTTCCTCCTTGCGCTCGATGTGGACTACGAGGCTCATTTCAGGGCGAGGTCTATTGGTGCCTTCACTTAGCTGGATCTGGTAGTTGGAGGGCACGTGGTCGGCCATGAGGTGGTGGAGCTATGGCGTTGAGCTTAGGGCTTTATTTCCGAGGAGGAGTACTTAGCAGCTTGCCAGGCACGAGATCAGTACCGTGCTGAGGTGGAGGCCCTGACTGCTTGCATATCTCTGATGGAGGCCCGCTAGGTAAGCTATTTACGATTCACTTTTCATGTTCTTCATGCATCCTCTGTGTGCTAATGCCAGGTTTTCTTTCCTTTTTTTTTTTTGTGTTTTTTTTTTTTTTTGATCAGGGCCCTTATGATACTGGAGCTTCTTCTAGCCAGCCTTCTTCGTACATGCCAGATATGGGCGATTTTGACTTGGATGATGACCCTGCTCCTTGAGGCACCTCTCTCCACCTGTTGATACAATTGTAGTTCGGTTAAACTTTTATGTTTGGAGGCCGTGTGTTGGCCCTTATGGATGATGATTGTATGATGGTCATATGTTTATTATTGTTATTGTCTCTTTGTTTCTCTGCATGAGATGATTGGTTTTTCCTTTTTGCCTTATTTTGAATGTATGCATGTGGAAATATAATGAATAGAACTATAAACACAGGAGTACAGAAATTATGACACACACAAGAATTGGTGAGTTTGTGCAAACTCTAAGAAGATGTGGAAAAGGTGGGTGTATTGTTGCATGTGTTCAAGCAAAGCACACAGATGTATACAACTTTATGAAAACAGGCCTAGAGGTAGGTTCCAATTTTCTAGGTATTAACCGGGAGCTGATCATTTCGGCCTTTTGCTCATTCCTTGCAAATTCCTTTCTTTATTATGCCCTCTTCTTACAGTGAGGAGATAGTAGTTGCCCCATTCACAGGGTTTCTATTTTCGGATCCGACTCTCCTCTCTCTTATCTGAAAAGAGGGAATATGTCACTTGCTCGACTTCCCCTCGGGGACCTCACCTTTAGTCTAGTGAACTCTCAGGCGACCACTGGAATAGCCCTTAACAAAGGAGCGGGCAGTTTCCATCCTTAATCTAGGAAGGCTTTATGTTGGACCGTAATGTAGGCTAAGTTAAGGGTGAGGAATGAAGGGGTATGCAGGCTCAAACAATTTCTCTCTCTATTTTTTTTTTCCGGGGGTGATAATAAACCAAAACCACCTCGAGTAAGCTTTTGCTATTTTGTTTACTTCTTCTTTCGAATGTCGCCATTCTCTTCTGAACTTGTTTAGACTAAGCAATCTTCTCTGATCTAAGAGGACTTTTTCACGGGTTATAGTGTGGCTAAGGTATGGGGTTTTCAAAAGGAAGGGTACTGAAGGCCCAAGGTGTCGCATTTTCAAGGGTTTACCGGGTGATCACTCTTTTAGCGGTTCTGACCCTTTGTTTTTTTTTTTTTTTTTTGTTTTTGGAGCAAACTTTACCCATATGGGATTCATTGTTGCTTTTGATTTTTGCCCCAGCATTGCTATTTGCATAGTCTGTTGATTTCTCGGGGTACCTCATTATTCCTCTTCTTCTTCTTTTTCTCTCTCTCTCTCTCTTTTTTTTTTTGTTTCCTCCTTTTTTATGTACGAGAAAGCTTTCTTTCTCCGCACGTTCCCTTCTTGTCATTTTTCTTTCCAAATTTACTTTCACCCATTATGGGCAGTGATCGCTAGGATGGGTTTGCCAAAGGAATGTGATTTGGCTCAAAAGGGTTTTTCTAATGGGATTCTTTTAACTCTATGGTCGAAGAATAGATGGCCACTCTTCCTTTCAGACAAGATTGCTTAATCGATGAAGTTCAATCTTAGAGTTTTGGCGTCATCCTTTGAGATAAGCAGATGTTAGTTTAATCGTTCCGTTACTCGTTCTTGCCCTAGTGTTGGGGCGGGGGGGGGGGGGGTGGCTCCTGGTTAGGGTGTTTGAATAGAAATTACTTACAGCTTGAGTGGGTGTTCCAAGGGAATTACTTTGCTATTTAGAGAATTTGAAATGATGGCTTCTCTTCCTTTCAAGGGTCTAACTGCCGATTGCTTTGTCATGGTATCCTCCGAGTGCCACCCTTTTTCTGTGATCCGCACTCTCTCTTTCTCTTCTCTATCTTCTCTTTGGATCAGAAATGGTTCCCACAAATGAGGGTGCGCGTACTATCCCCCTTTTCAAGTCAAGGCATAACAATAAAAGGGGAAATTTCTTAAGAAAGTGCAAGTACTGAAGATAATAAATGCAAACCTCAAATTTTTTTTCTTTCATTTCAAAGGTTTTGTGTACATGACAAGCTCTTGATCAACAAAAGGTAAAAGTAGAGTTAACAAAATAGAATTAACAAGGAAGTAAAGATAGAGTTTGATGAAAAGAACATCCCTTTGATAGTCACTTCTTCAAGTAGGCTTGGGGACCACGCCTGCCTCCTCCATGCTTTATCCGTCGACTTCTTCACTTGGTTGTGTTGGACGACTTGATGCATTGGCTGTGGAGTGGTATAGATGGGCGGTTATAGTGTAGTTGGGGATTCCTCCCTTTTCTTCTCTTTCTCTAGTTGAGTCATTGGGGTTGTTCATCTCATCTTGGGATCCTTAATGGCTTTCCTTTGGTTGGACGGCTTCTTCTTGGGATTTTGTAGTTAGGCCTTCTTCTAGGATTTATGATGGCTTTTCATTGATTTCCTCCTTTTCAGCTTCCTCTTTGTCAATTTTAGCAAACAGGCTATCCAAATCACCTTTACTGAACTTGAACGGTGGGTTTGATAATCTTGGCTCATAAAAGCCCCAACCCATATCCTCATAGTTGAAGAGCTCCTCTTTTAGGCGGGCCTCAGCTTCAGCATATATGGGGTGCAGGAATTCTTCTCCCCAGCCATCTGCAGGCGCCGTATCAGTGGGAATGTTTTTAATGGGCTCTTCCACAGGCCATTTAAGGGGATCTTGCTCTCCACTTGCATTGTAGAGGTAGATAGGGCATGGTGGTAGTTCCTCTTCCTAGTCACTTTCTTCCTCAGTGTCTGACTTGCCCTCGAAGTACTCTGCGGCTATGATGCCATCTGGATCTACCTCTTTTTCGGTGATGATGTTGATAGCATGGTCTAGTAAGGGATTCGCCGTGACATTGGGAGCGGGGACTGGTTTTGCTTCTTGGGTATTGATAACCTTGTTATCAATGAGGTCTTGGATTTTATGCTTCAAAGAGAAGCAGGACTCTGTGTCATGCCCCTGTCCCCTAGAATGGTATTTGTAGGTAAGAGCAGGGTTAAAAGTTGGCAGCAACAGGCTTGGCAATGGTCGCGGGGGAATAGGGTTTATGTGCTTGGCTTTGAGGAGTTCATGATAGGCCTCTATTTGAGTACATGCCAAACGTGTGAACTCTCAGTTCCCCCGGTTGTTTTTGTTGGGGTTGAGGTATGGTCGGGTTACGACAGGTCCAAGTGTAGGTGCTTGGGTATTAGCAATAGGATGTTGATGACGGGAGCAGGCAATGATGGTCGAGCCTGGTATTGGGGACAGTAATGGCTGCTGCTGTGTAGGCAGGATGGCATATACCTTTCCTTCTTTCTTGCCAATACCCTGAATGGTTGCTACTTTTTTGGCTACATTTGCGAATCCCTCACTTGTCTTAGCATAGGGGTCCGTGATTCTGCCAGTTTTTAATCCATTCTCGACTTTTCTCCTTGCATTATCAGCTTAGAAAAACTCTTTCCAATACTCAAGCACAGGTGTTCATAGTACAGCTCCTGAAAGGTGTTCACAAATAGCTGCATATATTCTTTTTCTAACAGTGGGGAGTTGACTTGAGCAGCTGCCTCCCTCCATCTCAGAGTGTAACTTTTGAAGCTTTCCTTCTCACCTCGAGTCATCATCATTAAGGCACACCTATCCATGGTTAGATCACTGTTGTGTTGGTATTAGGATTGGAAGGCCGTGACCAATTCATTCCAGGTTGTTATCTTCCTCAAATCTAAACGGGCGAACCATTATAGTGCGGGCCCAATTAGGCTATAGTGAAACAGTTGTATTAGGAGTTTGGGATCATTCCCATGGCCACTTAATGCCCCAGCGTATAGCCTCAAGTGAGCCACGAGATCCCCACTTCCATCATACTTTTGAAAATCGAGCATCTTGAATTTGGGTGGCCTTGGGTGGTCAGGAAAGAAGCATAGTTCATCGTAAGATGTCCCACTGAAGGCATCATGACTTTGTAAGCTGCGCAGGGACTCTTCTAAGCCTTGTATCTTGAGATTGAGAGGGTCCGGGCTTTCTTTCTTTGACGTGGCAGTCAACAGGATGGTTTTAGGGTTATCTTCTTCTCCTGCCTCGATATGCATTGTTTTAGGGAGTTCCTTGCTCTTTATTGCACTATCAGTCCGTATGACGACCTTTGGCGAGATTGCTTCGGTTTCCTTGGGGTGGGATGTTGAGGCTGATGGATTTACGACAGGTCCTTTGAAGTCCATCAGTTGCATGAGCTTGAACATCTCATCTATTTTCGCCTTTATCTCATTCACTTTTTCCTGTGTCACCGAGTTATTTTGTTGATCGAGGGTGTTGCCTTCACTTATCATTTGTGCTACTCATTGTCGGGTAAAGACCGGTGTTCGGAGTACAGGGGGCACTCGTGTTCCTCTTTTTCCTTTCCTGGGAGCAATGGTGGCCTAAAATACAAGCAGTCTTGCCAAAAATTATTGCTAGTCTTTTGACTAGATAGGGGAGGGGGGCGGGGGGAATAGAAAATAAAGAAAAAAAAACAAAAGGATTATATGTTAGGTTCTGGATTAGAAAGATTTTATGCAAGGCATGGCCTAAGGGTGCCCCTGCCTTTTGAGGGGAGCTAAACATGATGCTTTGGCTCACGTCCGGAGATAAGGGGCTGCCCCTATATGTAATACTATATCTGCACCTGTTCATTCATCCATTCATCATTCATTCTTTCATTTGATAGTAATAATAAATTTATTAAGATGAATTCTCTTTGTACATAGAATTTTTTTTTCAAAGATACATTGAAATGAGGAGGGGGAATATTTTCCTTGGGACTTTCGCCTATCCTACATTTACATCATAGGATCCTAAACTACTCTTGAGTCTTCGGATTCACCTTCTTGGATGGATGTCAATGGGAGACATTTGATTTGAGTTGCCCCTTCATTTTCTTGGTAGCCCTATCTCCATGAGCGAAGAGGGATTAGGGCCCCTTTTTATGAGATGCCTTTGATGCATGCCATAAATACCTCGGGTCTTTTGGTACCCTTAGGAGCTTTAGATTGGCTAGATGTGTGCGAGTAGGTCATTGGGCCTTTCTTCGGGGGTTGATTAGATGCATGAAGATGCGATGACTTGAGTTACTTTGGAAACTCTTGTCTTGAAATGAATTCCGATGCATGAGTAGTATGATGCGTATACAGAAAAATGGCAGGAATTAAATAGCATAACAGCATGGATTAAACAGAATATATAAAGGAAAATAAAGCGGTCGCCCTTTCCTCCTTGGTTTTGAAATCGACGCGTGTGTCCTAAATCCGGCAGAGGTTCGGCCATGCATGGGGTGCTGCATGAGCATGAGGTTGGGGGTTCACTAATGCTTCCTTAAAAAGCTCAGTTCCCGAACCTTCAAACCTCCGGCGTCAACTCCCAAAAGGGCAAACTCCATCTTTGGTTGGTGGTTCGAGCGAGGGAACTATCAAGAGACCGTAAGTTGAGAAACTAACACAACATCCGCCCACAGTCAATATACTGTTCCCCCTTCTATCTAGAAGGGTAGTAACCAGGTAATATATGCAAGATGCAAATGCAAGTGAGCGTACCAAGTATGTGTGAAATTTTTGAAAATGGAGGAAATGACCCAACAACACACATCACATCCTGTTCATTCATCACATACATGGCAATAAATAAGGTATTAAATAAAATGTGAACAAAGGTCTACATACAAAAGAAAAATGCAAAGAGTTAGTAATTTTTGAAAAACTCAATACAAGATAAAATGGATGGTTAATGCAAGAGTACGGACATAAGCAATGAATGCAAGTGATGGCATTTATTTGAAAATTGTTTTTAAAAAATAAGATTTGCTTTGGAAATTTGGAAAAAATTGAAGAGTGGATAAAACTAGACAAACTAACCGGATATTTTGGGTGAGTGAAGGGTGATGAGACATGTCAATGGCCTAACCCACTAAGTAGTCCTCAATGGAGTCGCCAGCTGTCGCGCCCCGGTTTTTGGACCACAAGTCCTTGCGGCTCGAGAAAAACATGGAACTCTGTCATTAGAACTCATCCTTCTAGAAGGACAAGTGCAACTAGATTTGATTTTGAAATTGGTTTGATGAAGGGCTTTTCTAGGAAAATAGGAGTCGCCACCTAACTTGATTAAGGTGAGTTAGGTCATCTAAAACTAAGTGTTAATCTGAAGATTAAACTTAGGGTTTTTGAAAAAAGGTTTCGAAAAATTCCCTCGAGAAAGGGTTTTTGAGAAAACAGGTTGTTTAGCAAAGATTTAAACCCTTTTTGAAAATAACTCCATTTTGGTCTTTCGAAATAGAAATCTATGGTCCGAGGGTTGGTTACGTGTAGGGAAGATATCCTAAGATCATCACCCTACCCTGCCCTTTTGGTACCTACATATCTAATCACCCTTTGTTCACTCACTAAAATAACCGGTTACCATTATCTACTTAATATCCACTTTAGAGTTTTAAAAATGGGGTTTTATCATCACTTTTTGGATAAATGATGTATGATGCAAGCCTTGAGAAAAATGTTGGGACAACATGAAAGTTTTGAAGGAGTTTGAAATAGAAATTTTGAATTGAATGAAATTTTTGAAAAGGGGATTGGAGTTGTAATAGAAGTTATGAATGCACCATTTTATGTTGTCTACGTGTCTCATTCGGCGAGAATCAGCTCATTCGTAGTTTGGGCAAGAGCTCGTTGGAAAATAGGTGCATTAGTGCCTTTGGCAAGTTTGAAGACACTTTGAGATCTTTGGAAAAGTTTGTAGACACTTTGTGGTCTTTGAAAAAGTGACTTGAGAATTTTGATTTAAAGTTGGATAGGGGAGTGTTTTGAAATAAAACTTGGAAACTCTTGAAAGGGGGTTTTGAAGTGTTTTGAAATGTTTTTGGAACAACTCAGGGGAGTTCTGAAAATGCTTTGAACTAACTCAAGAGAGTTTTCAAAATGTTTTGTAGTCATGTTTTGAAAACCTTGGAGATATGATTTTGGAATGTTTTAGTAAATTGATCTTTGAAAATTTTTCAAAAGTAGTTTTTGAAAACACCTAGGACTTTGAAACTCTAATATGGACAACCTTGGAGGTTGTTCTTGATATATCACCTTCCTTTGGAATCCCTAACCATAAAAGGGGGTAGGGACACCTTAGGGTTGTGAATTCTTGAAAACATTTTTAGAAATACTTTGAAGATGGAGTGTAGGAATATTTGAAAAGGTTATGGAGTTGGTTTTTGAAATCTCAAGAGAGTAAAGGGTTTTGGAAAAATGGGTTATGGGAATAGTTTTAACTTGAGAGATCATTTAAAAGAGGTCCACGAGTTGGAACTTTGAAGTATACTAACTTAGGTTGGGTTGACCTAAGGTTTTGGATGACCTAAGGTTAACTAGCTTGGGTTAGGTTAACCTAGGGTCAAGGTGACCTAGGGTTTTAGTTAACCTAGGGTTAAAGTGACCTAGAGTCAACTAACTTAGGTTAGGTTAACCTAAGGTTAGACAACTTGGGTAAAGTTAACCTAGAGTTGGATAACTAGGGTCAGGTTAACCTAGGGTGGATTGAACTAGGGTTAACTAACTAAGGTTGGGTTAACTTAGGGTCAAGGTGACTTAGGGTTAACTAACTTGGGTTAGATCAATCCAAGGTTGGAAAACTAAGGTCAAGTTAACCTAGGGTTGGTCAAGTTAACCTTGGGTCGGATTGAATGAGGGCTTTGAAAGGTGGTTTAATGCACTTTTGGAAAGAGTTTTGGAAAACAAATTATGTTATGCAAAGGACTTTGGTAGACAACCCTTTTGAGAATCATTTCAATGAAAATTTGACTATAGCCGAGGACATAGTTTACATGGTTGGTGTTTGAAAACCATTCCGAAGAAGGTTTTCTTAGGACCATTATAACCATTATCTTGACAAGAGTAGGGGCTTCAAGAATTAACATAATAATGACAACTTTTGAAAAACCATTTTAAATGCAAAGACGGAGAAAAAAAAAATCTTAAAAAACCATTTTTGAGAAAAAGATTTTGAAAACCATGTTTAAACAAAACCATTCTAGTAAGTTAGGGTTCCTAAGGTCAAAGTAAAGGGAGACCACTCAAGAGAGGGTTCTATGGGGCCAATCCAACCACTAATGTTGAGATAATAGAAACCTTAGAAATCAAAGAGTTTGAAAATCACTTTTGTGCAAGAATGAAAAGAGAAGGGAACCATCCTAACCATTTAGGGCTCCTATGGCCAACGTAAAGAGGGATACCACTCAAGAAAGGGTTCCATGGGGCCATTTCAACCCCTAAACTTGAGAGAATAGAAATCTTGAGGATTAGAGAGTTTGAAAACCATTTTTATGCAAGTGGAAATGCAAAGATGCAAAAGTGTGAGTTAAGGGTTAGTGGGAGATTTTCTAAAGCATGATTTCTAAAGTCTCATCCTAAACTTCAAGGGACCAACTCTTAGAACCATTTTGAAAGGAACATTGAGTTTGAAAATGGCATGGAAATAAGAACAATGTAAGTTTCTTAAAACATGGTTATGAACAAGGAAATGAAGCTAAGCACGCAAGACATGAACAAGGTAGCAATATGCAAGGGGGTCATGACTACAAACAAGGTTTTAGGCTACACCACATAATCGAGGGACTTTAAAGTCATACCATCTTAAAGTAGGCTAGTGAGAGATCCCCCTACACGGTGGCTCTTATGAACTTTCTTCTAGGCATTAACTAAGAGCCCTCTTGCTTTAAAAATACAAGAAAGGGGGGTTGAATATGGATATTAAAATAGAGAATAGCCTAAGTAGGCTAGGAGGGAAAAGTGAAGAGTGGAGAAACACAAAAACATAAAAGGAATACTACCTTTTGCCTTCAATACACTTGCAATCTTCTATGGATGCTTGGATGTGAGCTATGAGGGCTTCAAGTGTGCTTGAGGGGTTGGAAGGTGGAGTTTTATGGTGTGTAGGGCTATGTAGGTGAAGTGTATGGGCTAGGGGGAGGTGAAATCTAGCCTAAGTGTTAGAAGAGTGGGATGTATATAGAAATTCGAGGTTCTGGAGCAGTTTCAGCAGAGCTTCGCATCAATTTGTGGTTCTAGAATATGCAAAGGGGGTGGCCGGCTATTTATAGGCAACGTGGGAGAGGCCTGGCACATGTGCTACATGCGCCAGTACTGTTTCATTGCCAGAATGCCATGTGGCACCCATTGTACTAGCTAAATCCTGACGATTGATCGTACTTTGGTCGATTTGATCAAAATCTGGGTGCATGTAGCATACGCTCCACCGCTGGGAGTGTTCGTCTAAACTTTGCCTCAATAATTAAGCCAATCGGGAAGGTTTCAGAGGAATCGGTTGCACCCAAGGTGTTCTCCTAGGGTTCTCGTGAACTTTCGTGTTTTTGGGAAGTCGAAATGGTGTTCAGAAGTGTGAGATGTTTTTTGGGAAATGTGCATAAAATTGTGTCTCTGCAGAGCGTCTGTGATACCCTCCGTGGGGGTTCGAAAGTAGCCATTTTTGTGTCACATGATCGAGGCTTCAGGCAATGATCTCTCGAATCCGACCGTACCGTTGGAAAGTAGTCTGGAAATACTTTTGGAAATTCCCTAATTTATGCATTTCTCAAGTCATTTGATGGTGCGTTTTCATCAGGAAATTGGAAAAAAAGTCAATCTTGGCAGAGCGTCTATGAGACGTTTCAAGGGTTGCTGAAGGTTGTAGTTTTCGGGCCATACGATGGGGGGTTTTGAAAAGCGATTTATTTGATCGAGCCTTATCAATGGAAAGACCTATGAACGAGCTTTTGGGAATTCCCTGGTTTACGCATTTTTCAAGTCATTTGACGGTGCGTTATTACCAGGGATTGGGAGAAAATACAATTTTGGTGGAGCGTCTGTGAGACGCTCCAGAGAACTTTTATCGTCTTAGGAAATGTGCATAAAATTGCATCTCTATGGAGTGTTTGTGATACGTTCTGTGGGGATTCGAAAGTAGCCATTTTTGTGTCGCATGATCGAGGCCTTCGGGAAGCAATCTCTCCGATCGGACCGTATGAATGGAAAGTACTCTGAAAATACTTTTAAAAATTTTCTAATTTACACATTTCTCAAGTCATTTAATGGTGTGTTATTATTAGGAAATTGAAAAAAAAGTCAATCTTGGTAGAGCGTCTGTGAGACACTCCAAGGGTTGCTGAAAGTTGTAGTTTTTGGACCATACAATGAGGAGTTTCGAAAAGCGATTTATCTGATCGAGCCATATCGAGGGAAAGACCTATGAACGAGCTTTCGAGAATTCCCTGATTTACGTATTTCTTAAGTCATTTGACGGTGCGTTATAACTAGGGAATCAAGAGAAAAGGCAATTTTGGTAGAGCGTCTGCGAGACGCTCAAGGAAAATTTTATCGGGTCAGGGGTGTTTAGTGTCATAAGGTCCTTTTTAGGTTAAGCAGGGGTGCATGACAAGACTCGTTGTTCAATATCCTAAGACCGGTGTTATTTTCGAGGTGCGTTCAGGTTGGTAGGGGCAAAATGGTCATTTTAACTAGGTTTGATTGAAAATAGTCAGGAATGGATTGGAGTGCTATGTTAAGCGTGCCTGGTCATTCAGGGATGATCTCAGGAGGGACTTTCATTGTTCGGTGGGATTTGTGCGGTGTTGGGGCGTTCAGGGGTAAAACTATCATTTTGACTGAAGTTAGTCGGGATGGGATTGGAATTGGAACGAATGGCATGCAGAGTACACTTAATTGCCTAGTAGCACTTTGGAAGGGTGGACTTACCGTTTTGAGGGATTTTGGACTTTCTTAAAATGTGCTTGGAGGCCCAAGCGGCAAGTTTGGTCGTTTTTCATCGAGTCGGGCTAGTAGGCGCCTGTGTTAACCTAGGTGTTGGTTCTAGAGGCCGCCTGGTCTCGAAAAACTACCTGTGCAGTGTTGGTCCCTGAGACCGCCCGGTCTCAAAGAGCTACTTGTATGGTGGTGTTAGTTCTTGAGAACGCCTGGTCTTAGAAAGCTATTTGTGAGGGTGGTGTTGGTCTCCGAGAATGCCTAGCCCCGGAGAACTACTGAATGATGGACATTCTACATTGGCGGGCTAACGGGCGCCAAAAGTGAACCGTTTGGAATTTGATATGGTGTTGGTCCCTGAGATCGCCCGATCTCGAGAAGTTACCTAGTTGTTGTTGGTTTTCGAGACCGAACGGTCTTGGAAAGCTGCCTGGAATAATATTTATGGCCTAAGTTGGGCTTTGTGTGCCTCTAAAGCGACTAGTTGACTGGATTGGTGTTTGAAAGACCCATCTTGGGCTTGCATGTGTTGTGATGTTTGAAAACTAGGTCCGATCAGGCTGGAGATTGCCGAGCGGGCAAAAATAGAGTGCCTACACCAATTGAACTGAGGCTAGGGAATCTTGCTCTCTTTAGGGAGATTCAAGTCATTTGAAGTTGGCAGAGCCTAGAAACGGGTGCATCTAACCTTCTCTTTTGTTTTATTTTCTTTAGGATACAATAGCCTGACCGTTAGTCATATAATCTAAACCACCTCTGCACAAGTGATTGAGAGCAAAAATCTATCAAAAAATACCTTTCTTTATTAAGAAATCTCTAAAAAATTGGTTGTGTTGTTATAATGCAAAAAGGATGATCGATGCAATTATATATATATAGCTTCCCAAACGAATAAACCTCTCATGATGAATATGATGATGTATCAAATGCATTCATGAATGGAACTCTTCATGAAACAATGAAGATACATAAACGAATGAGACTTTTCATGAACTTATGAAGATACATAAATGAATCATGAACCTTCCTTCATTGTATACAATGAACTAGATAATAATCAAAATTAATGTAACCACAGACTATCATTTAATCTCCAAATTTCCCCCATTTTTTCGTACTAAATTTAAATAAAAAAAGAGATTACCGAGCAAATATGGATCATTATGCATCATGAAAGTATGCTTAGCATTGAACCTTCACTAAGAGAAATAACAATCTTTAACTGATAGTTAGTAGCGTCTCAGACTTGAACTATGTCTATTTGAGAGTGTAGACAGTAGAAATCTCTGTCAAGGAGGAGCTTGTTGGGAAGCTCGAGGAACAGGTCCGAAAACTCATCTTTACTGGAGAGATCCGAAGAAAGTGTGGTTGATGGAGAGGAGAGGCAACAGAGGAGAGGCAGCAGAGGAGAGGTGATGGAAAGAGGGGAGAGGCAGCCTCTAGATCAATATGAATCTAGTTCCCAAATTGGTGAACCCATAAGGATCGAGTCTTCAAATCGGTGGACTCTATAGAGAGAAGCTGACAGTCATAAAGGAACTCTAGAGCTGAGCTCAATGAACCAGTAATGGTGAAGAAACCCATAAATGGGAGAGAGGGGATAATATCTCATAGAGAGAAGAGAGAGAATCTCTGCTAGAGAGAGAAATATATGGATAGTACTCCCTTGTGACCAACCAAACCATAACCTCCATCGAATCCCCCGGTGAATCGGATACCCATGTGGTAGGCCTAAACATGACTGTCTACATTTTGTCCCCTGCCTAATAGAAGTGCCTAGGCCTCGCACTTCTATTAGGCATAGACAAGGACAATTGGACTTCAATTCATCGTGTCCTCTTTAAAGCATCTCATTGAATTATACAACTGCATTTAAGGAGCTCGAAGACATTATGGTGATATACCTACAAAAAAGGTACGAATAATAAAAGTAATGTACTCACTAAGAGGCGGATATATGGTTGCCTGAGGTAGTGAGGAACGCATCTTATAGGCACGAACTCACCTTAAAAATGAATTATGAGCTTGCCCAAAGGCAGCGAAAAACTCACCAAAGGTGAAAAAAAGCTTATCCGAAGGTAGAGAAGAATTTCTCTAAAGGCAAGAATTCGCCCAGACAAAGATGAGCTTGCTCGGAGGCAGCGAGGAACTCACCCAAAGGTGGAAAGAAGCTTACCTAAAGGTAGCAAAGGACTTATTTAAAGGCGTTAAACATCACCCAAAGATAAATATGAGCATGCCCGAAAGTTGCAAGGAACTCATCCATAAGCAAGAACTCATCTTCAAGACAAATTTAAGCTTGCCGGAGGCAGCAGAAAAACTCATACAAAGGTATAAACAGCTTGCCCATAGGCAACAAGGAATTCATAATAGAATGAATAGGAGCTTCTTCGGAGGCAGTGAAGAACTCACCCTAAGGCAGTGAAAGACTTCATCCAAAGGCATAAACTCGCCTAAAGATGAACATAAGCTTGTTTGGAGGTAGGGAAAATCACCTAGAGGCAGCGGAGGAACTTTCCTAAAGGCGGATATAAACTTACCTGGAGGTAACAAAATTAGTTAAAGGCATGGATTCGTCTACAGAATAAATAAGCTTACCTTAAGGTAGTGAAGAACTCTCCGGAAGGCAAATATAAGCTTGCCTGGAGGTAGCAGAGAACTCGTTTGAAGCCATTGACTCGCCTTTGAGATGGATATAAGCTTGCTTTGAGGTAGCGAGGAACTTACTTAAAGGCATGGACTTGCCTAAAGATGAACAAGAGGTTACCTAAAGAAGAACTCGTCTAGAGGCATTGACTAGCCTTCAAGTTTGAGATGAGCTTACCTGGAGGCAGCAAAGAACTTGCTTTAAGGTAGTGAGGAAGTCCCTAAAAGGGAATATAAGCTTGCCCAAAGGCGACAAAGAAACTCACATAAAGGCGAATATATGTAAGGCATACTCTTGCCCATCGACCTATATCTCGAGTAAGGCATTCTCTAGCCTCTTAAAGGCATCATCTGTAAGGAACACACCTTTCGCAAGGACTTAGGGTTTCCATTTCAATGTCGTTGATGTTAGCCCCAATGTGCAAATATGCACAACATATACATATTAGAAAGAAGTAGCTCGGATGAAGATGTCCTCAATGTTCAAACTATGAGAGACTTTATCGATGTATCACAAGAGCAAAAAGCTTGCGAATTGATGGCTTGGTCCATCAACTAGGATGAGCTGAAATAGAGATACGTATTGTAGAGATAAATGATAGGCAACATGAGCTCCTCATCGTTGAGTTATAAGTTATAAGGTAGGTCTTCCTTGAGGATGAAGTAATGCTGAGGGTCTTGCTCGACCACTTCGAATGAGAGTTCTCTATATCAAGAATATGATCACTTGTATACTCTGTGTGATATGCATATCGCAATATTAATGCTCTAACTCTGATGTTACATGGACCATCTTGTTAAAAAAAATACCATCTTCGATCTAAGAGTGGCGTCATGTAAGTTTGATAGGGTGTCCCCATGTGGTACTATTAAAGATAGAAATACTTATATATGGAGGTACCGCTATAGCTGAGAGAGTAGAGAATATTTGGAGTTCTGATGGAGGTACTGCCCCTATTGGCCTTTGATATTTCGTTTAAAGAGCATATCTTTCTGCCTTGACATAGAAGTTATTGTTATGGCTCCCCCATTTACTCAGGAGCTCTCGGTCTCTCACATTTACTTAGGAGTACTTAGTCTCTCCCATCTACTTGAGAGTTCATCACATTAGCCATTTCCTTATACTCGAAATGTAAAACCCTAACTTTCTTAGCATAATGTTTAGCTTAATTGCATGCATTTTAGTGTGTGATTACACTAATTAAGGTGCTGGAATAATATGTTTTAATAAGAGCATACTCTGAGGGAATTATCATATTTTTTAAGCATAATTAGTGGGCTTAACTTATGATTAATTAGCTTAATTAATCTCTATGTGTAGCTTATGCAAATGATGATTAATTATCATAAGTGTGATTAATTATGTTAATTATGTTGATTAGTGAAGCAAGGAGGTGTGGGTGTGTGACACCTAGATATGTGCATAAGGTGTGTGCTTCACTAGTCTTGCTAGCATTGTGTGTGTGTGTGTGGCATGTGGCATTATAGATACACCTTGTATCTATTGTTGGCTTGAAAGTCAAGGAGAGGGGAGCTTGTTAGTAACATTTTTGTTTGGTAAGAAATGTAAGCTTCCCATTTTTTCCCGCTCGGTAATCTCCGGCTTGACCGGATCCAGTTTTCAAACATCACAATATATACGAGCCCAAGACGGGTCTTTCAAACTGTAATCCAGTCAACTAGTCGTTTCTCGGACCCACAAAGCCCAATTGAAGCTGTAAAGACCATCATGCCCCTAGGCATTCCAGGCAGCTTTCCGAAACCAGGCGATCTCGAGGACCAACACCTTATCAAATTCCAGACAGTTCACTTCTGGTGCCTGCTAGCCCGCCAATGTAGAATATCCATCATTTGGTAGTTCTTCGAGACCAGGCATTGTTGGAGACCAACACCACCCTCACAAGTAGCTTTCTAAGACCAGATGTTCTTAGAAACCAACACCACCCTATAGGTAGCTCTCTGAGACCGAGCAGTTTTAGGAACCAATACCGCAAAGGTAGCTTTCTGAGACCGGGCGATCTCGGGAACCAACACATAGTTCAATACCGGCCCTTGTTAGCTTAACTCGGTGAAAAATGACTAAACCTAACCCTTTGGTCTCTAGGCACGTCTTGAGAAAGTTCAAAATTCCTCAAGACGGTAAGTTCACCTTTTCAAAGTGATCCTAAATAGTTAGGCATACTCAACACGCCATCTCATCCAATTTCGGTCCCATTCCGGTTAATTCCGATCAAAACGACTGTTTTGCCCTTGAATGCCCCAGCACAATAAAAATCCCACCAAACAGTGAAAAACTCTTCCAGGATCATCCCTGAACGACCCAACACACTTAACACAATGCTCTGACCCATTCCTGACTTTTTCAACTAAGCTTGTTCAAAATGATCATTTTGCCCCTAGCGACCCAAATGCACCCCGAAACTAGACTGGTCCTAGAATATTGAATGGCGGGTCTCATCATACACCTCTGTTTAACCCGAGGTGAACCTCATGACACTAAAAAATCTCGACTCAATGAAAGTTCCCCTAAAGCGTCTCGCAAACGCTCCACCAAGATTGCTTTTTCTCCTGATTCCCTAGTTATAACGCACGGTCAAATGACTTGAGAAATGCGTAAACTAGGGAATTCTTGAAAGCTCGTTCATAGGTCTTTTCATCGATACGGCTCGATTGGAGAGATCGCTTCCCAAAGCCCCTAATCGCGTAGCTCGAAAACTATTATTTTCAGCAACCCTTGGAGCGTCTCATAGACGCTCCGCCAAGATTGACATTTTCTTCAATTCCATAATTATACCACACCGTCAAATGACTTGAGAAATGTGTAAATTAGGAAATTTTCAAAAATATTTCTAGAGTACTTTCCATCATTACGGTTAGATTGGAGAAATCGCTTCCCGAAGGCCTCAATCATGTAGCACACGAACAGCTACTTTTGAACCCCCACGAAGTGTATCACAGACGTTTCGCTAAAATGCAATTTTATGCACACTTCCTGAGATGATATCTCACACTTTTGAACACCATTCAAGCTTTCTGAAAACTCAGAAGTTCACGAGAAAC
This sequence comes from Euryodendron excelsum, assembly GCA_033060915.1. Classification (NCBI taxonomy): domain Eukaryota; kingdom Viridiplantae; phylum Streptophyta; class Magnoliopsida; order Ericales; family Pentaphylacaceae; genus Euryodendron; species Euryodendron excelsum. Next base: position 40,171,998 of record CM065388.1, on the reverse strand, counting down.
CCTAGGAGAACACCGTGAATACAACCGATTTCCTCGAAACCTTGTCGGTGGGCACAATTATAGAGACAATGTTTAATTGAACACTCCCAACAATGAAGCGTATGCTACATGCATCTAGATTTTGATCAGATCGATCAAACTGCACTTATCCCTTAAGATTTAGCTAGTACAATAGGTGCCACGTGGCATTCTGCCAATGAAATAGTACCGACGTGTGTAGCACATGCGCAAGGAAAAATTTTGCCCAGGCACATGCACTAGGTCTCTCTAGAGTTGCCTATAAATATGGGCCTCCCCTTTTGCATATTCTAGAATCGAAAATTGTAATGAAACTCTACACAAACAACTCCAGAAATTCGAAACCCTCCATATATCTCTCCCTTCAAACATTTAGGTTGTATTCCACCTCACTCTAGCCTATACACCTCATTTACAAGGCCCTTCATGCCATGGAAGACCTTATTCTAGCCCCTTCCAAGGCCATCCAAGCTCAAGTCAAAGCATCTAATGGAGTTTGAGAGTGTTTGAAGGCAAAATGTGGTATTCCCTTTTACATTTTTGTCATCCCCCACTCCTCCCTTCTCCCTCCTAGCCTACTCAGGCTATTCTCTATTTTAATCCCCATTTTCTATTCCCATTCTTGCATAATTGAGACAAGAGAGCTCCTAGTTCATGCCTAGAGGAAAGCTAGTGAGTGCCCCCGGGTAGGAGGATCTCTCACTAGCTTACTTTAAGATGGTATGGCCTTAGAGCACCTTGATTATATGGTGTGGCCCCCTAGCCTTGTATGAATTCATGACCCCCTTTGCATATGACTATGTTGTTCATATTTTGTGTGTTTGGCTTTATTTTCATGTTTACAATCAATTTTCAAAACTTACACTATCCCCCATTTCCATGCCATTTTCAAACTCCTTATTCAAATGTTCTCTTAAAAAGCGGTTCTAAGAGTTAGTCCCTTGAAGTTTAGGATGAGACCCTAAGTAATCATACCCTAGAAAAACTCTTCATTAATTCCTAACTCATATTTTTGCATCCTTGCATTTCAACTTGCATAAAAATGATTTTCAAACTCTTCGATTTCTAAAGTTTCTATTCTCTCAAGCTCAGTGGTTGGAATGGCCCCATGGAACCCTCTCATGAGTCGTCTCCTTTATTATTGGCTATAGGAACCCTAACTTGTTAGAATGGTTTCCTCTTATAAAAATAGTTTTCAAAACTTTCTTCTTAAAAATGGTTTTCAAGAGTTCATTAAAAATAGTTTTCCAAAAGTTGTTATTATTATGTTGATTTTCAAAGTTCCTACTCTTTTCAAGAAAAAGGTTATAATGGTCCTAAGGAAACCTTTTTCAGAATGGTTTTCAAACATCAACCATATGAACCATATACTTGACTAGAGTCAATTTTCATGAAAATGATCTTCAAAAGGTTTGTTTACAAGAGTCCTTTGCATAACATGATTTGTTTTCTAAAACCCTTTTAAAAAATGCATAAACCACCTTTTAAAACCACCTTCCAACCCTAGGTTAACTTGACCCTAGTTATCTAACCTTATGTCAACCAAACCCTAGGCTAACCTAACCATAGCTAGTTAACCCTAGGTTAACCTAACCCAAGTTAGTTAACCCTAGATCATCTTAACCCTAGGTCAACCTACCCCAAGTTAGTTAATCTTAGGTCAATCCAACCTTAGTCCAACTTAACCCTAGTTGTTCAAACTCTAGGTCAACCTAACCTTAGTAAGTTAATCTTAGGCCACCTTAACCCTAATTAGTTAACCTTAGGTCACCCTAACCTTAGGTCACCCTAACCTTAGGTCAACCTAACCTAGGTTAGTAAGCTTCAAGGTTCCAATTCAAAAACCCCTTTCAACTCAAAAACTATTTTCATAACATATTTTTCAAAAATCTCCTATGCTCTTAAGATTTCCAAAAATCTCCTACGCTCTTAAGATTTCCAAAAATCAACTCCATAACTTTTTCAAATATTCCTACACTCTATCTTTAAAAATATCTCTAAGAAGTTCTCTTACACTTGTCTCAACTAAATGGCTAGACACTTAACATTTTTAAAAAACTATTTCCAAAAATGTTTTCAAGAACTCACAACCCTAAGGTGTTCCTACCTCTGTTTTTAGTTAAGGATTCCAAGGGAAGGTGATACATTAAGTATAACCTTCAAGATTGTCCATATTAGGATTCCAAAGCCCTAGTTATTTTCAAAAACCACTTTCAAAAGTTTTTCGAAGACAAGTTTATTAATACACTTAAAAACCCTACCTCCAAGGTTTTCAAAACAAAACTCCAAAACATTTTCAATACTTTCTTGAGTTATTTCAAAGCATTTCCAAAACTCCTTCGAATTGTTTCAAAAATATTTTAAAACACTTCAGAGCCCTATTTCAAAGGCATTTTTCTAAACTCTCAAGTTCTCTTTTTCCAAAGACCACAAAGTGTTTTCTAACCTTTCCAAAGATCTCAAAGCGTCTTTAAACATTCTAAAGGCCCTAATGCACCTACTTTTCATCGGGCTCTTGCCCGAACTACAAATGACCTGATGCTCGCCAAATAAGATATGTAGGCAACCTAAGACGGTGCGGTCATAACTCTTATTTTTACCCAAGTTCTCTTTCCAAAATTTTCTATCCATTCAAGATTTCTATTTCAAATTCTATCAAACTAACATATTTTTCAAACATTTTTCTTAAAACTTGCATCATGCATCATTCATTCAAAAAGTGATGACCAAACCCCGTTTTCAAAACTCTAAAGTGGATAATGGTAACCGATTATTCTAGTGAGTGAACAAAGGGTGATTAGACATGTAGGTACCGAAAAGGTGGGGTAGGAAAATAACCTTAAGATATCTTCTCTACACATAATCAACCCCCAGACCCTAAATTTCTGTTTTCAAAAGACCAAAATGGAGTTATTTTCAAAAAGGGATTAATACTTTCCGAAGGTTGCCAAACTATCTATTTTCTTAAAAATCCTCTCTTGAGAAAGTTTTTCAAAACCTTTTTCTAAAACCCTAAGTGTAATATTCGGATTATACTTAGTTTTAAGTGACCGAACTCACCTTAACCAAGTTAGGTGATGACTCCTATTTTTCTAAAAGCCTTTCATCAAACTAATTTCAAGTTCAAACCTAGTCCTACTCATCCTTCTAGGAGGATGAGTTCTAATGATAGAGTTCTGTGCTTTTTCTCAAACCAGGGCACGACAAAAAAAAAAAAAGAGAGAAAGAGGAGAGAAAGAATAGAAGAGAAAAGGAGGGAGATGGAAGTGTAAATGGAAAGCTTGTGTGTTCATTTCTAGAGATGAGAATCTCATGTTCATGCTTGTGTGTTTGTGTTTTTATGAATTCTTGCATATTAATATGTCATTTTATGCTAAGTTGGTAGATTGGAGGTGAGATGTGGAGAAGTGTTTAGGGTTTCAAAGTGGAATCCATGATTCTTGCATATTTTGCATATATTGTGTTTTATGTGTTGTTAGTGGCCTTGGAGTTTCATTTTGGGTCTTTGAAAAACTTGTAGTTGTGTTGGGATGGCATGGGAAGCTTTGGAGTCAAGTTGAGTGATTGTATTTTTGAGCTGTAAGGGACTCTGGTCGTTAGGACAGTTCCTTGTGTCGTCCTAACGGTTGGCTTTGAAGGTTGAGTTTGGTCTCTGGTCATTAGTGTCACGTCTCGATTTTTCACACTCAAGGAATACACGCATAAGTGGGAGAAACACAATACTCTCTTGTTAGAACTCATCCTCCTAGAAGGACGCGTGTGACTAGGTTTGAATTTAAAATTGATTGGATTAAGGGCTTTTGAAAAACATTTTGGAGTTGCCACCTAACTTAAGTAAGGTGAGTTAGGTCATCTAAAACTAAGTACAATCCAAAGATTAAATTTAGGGTTTTTGAAAACTTTCTCAAAAGGGTGTTTTTAGAAAATAGGTTGTTTGACTACCTTTGGAAAGATTTAGGCCTTTTTTGAAAATAACTCCGTTTTTGTCTTTGAAAACAGTGATTTACGGTCCGGAGGTTGGTTACATATAGGAAAGATATCTTAGGATCATCACCTTATCCCACCCTTGCGGTACCTACACGTCTATTTACCCTAGGTTCACTCATTTAGAATTTTTAATTGTCTAATGTCCAATTATATCCACTTTGAAAAGAATTTAGAAAAATGTTTAATATGATGCATGATATGCAAGTGCAAGAAAAAGAGTTTGATTTTAGAAATAGATTTGAAGCATGGATTTGAGATTTAAAAAAAGAAATTGGAATTTGAAAAAGATTGTAGAATTGGAGATTTGAAAAAGATTGTAGTTTTGAAAAATTGAAAAAGATTTGTGAGATTGGAATTTGAAAAAGGTAATGGAATTTTGAAAAGGTTATGGAAACAGAAACTTGAAAAAGGTTGTGACCGCACCCATAAGGGTTGCCTATGTATTCGTTTGTTGGGAATCAGGTTAGTCGTAGTTCAGATAAGAGTCCGTTTGAAAATAGAAGGTTTGATTTGAAAAGAGTTTGATCTGGAACTTGGATTCGAAAATTAAAAATTGAACTTTGATTTGAAATCGAACTATGATTTGAAATAGAACTTGGAATTGACTTTGGACTTGATTTGGAAGGATTGAGTTTTGAAAACATCTTAACCTAGATTGGAGTTTTAAAACCATCTTGGTTTAGAAAAGAGTAGGAGTTTCCTAACTTTAGCGTTAGGGTTGAACTAGCATTTGGGTATCTTAAGACTTAGGTAACCTAGCACTTGGATGGACTTGATTTGAACTTAAGAAGTTTGATTTTAGAAAGCTTAGAATTAGGAAAGACTTGATATTAAAAAAGATTTGATTTGATTTAGAAACACTTGACTTGGAATGGATTTACAAAATAATTGACTTGAATGTTTGATTTAGAAAATTTAAATAGTTGAAGTTTAGGAAAGATTTGATTTAGGAAATCTTGAAATTAGGAAAGTTCAAATTTAGGAAAGTTTTGAATTGGAAAAGTTTTCTTTTTAAGAAAGAATTGATTTTGAAAAGATTTGAAGTTGAAAAGTTTTGAATTTAGAAAGATTTGGAATTTAGAAAGTTTAGAATTTTGGAAAGTCTTGAATTTAAGAAAGGCTTGAATTTAGAAAGATTTGAAAGTTTAAAATTAGGAAAGGTTTGAAAGTTTGAGTTTTGGAAACACTTGAAGTTTAAGAAAGATTAAAAATTTTAGAATTTAGAAAGTTGAGATTTGGAAAGGTATGGAATTAGGAAAGGTTCGATTTAAGAAAGATTTGATTTCTATTTCCTAAAATAAAAAATTAGATTTTATTTCCAAAAAAGAGATGATTTGATTTTGTTTCAAAAAACAGAGGATTTGATTTGATTTTCTAAATTGGAGATGGGATTTATCATCGAATTGGAAAGGTGGAGTTTTGGAAATCTTAAATTTAGAAAATATGATTTGATATGAAAAAGAGGTTTTGGAAACCTATGATTTTGATGTAAAAAATAGAATTTTGGAAGTCTATGGTTTGAAGCAAAATAGGAAGGAGTGATTTTTAGAAAAGAATTAGGGTTTTCTAATCATGGATTCTAGGGCTTGACTTGGATTGCAAGGTAAAGAATTTATAGAAAGTAGAATATATGAAAAGAGAGTTTTTAGAAAGGTGATTTTCGAAAAGAGTTTTTACGAAGTAGATTTGAAAAGAGGTTTTAGAAAGTAGATTTAAAAAACGATTTGGAAAGGGATTGGAATATGAACTTTTACAAGTCTCTAAAAATATCTCACTTTCCTAAAACGATTCTAAGTATAGGATTATTAGAACCACTCTAAGGTTGTGATGTTGAAAACAAGAAGGATTTGGAAATATGGACCATGATAGTCACATTAAATATAACACTTTTCTAAAGCAACTCTGACCATGGAAGGGTTAGAATCACCTTAAGATTGTGATTTTGATAAAAACAATTTAGGGTTTACTCTTAAAACTCATGTAACACTTTTCTAAAACAACCCTAACCATGGAATGGCTAGAATCATCTTAGGAGTGTGATTTTGAAAACAAATTTGAAAGAGAAGATTTTTTATGCAAGTTTTGAAAGAGATTTTGATGCAAATTTTGAAAACAAGTTTTGAAGAGATACATGAATATGATATGCACAATGCAAGTAGGGTCGTGAACATACAAGGTTTAGGCTTCACCATATAATCAAGGGGGTTGTGTCTACGTGGTCTAAGGTTAAACTAAGAGAAAACCCCTAACACAGAGACTTTCAATTTTTTTTTCTACACATGAATCGAGGAGTCCCTTGTTTCAAGCATGTAAGAAAGGACGGTGAAAGATGGGCATTAAAATAGAATAGAACCCAAGTGGGTTAGGAGAGAGAACAGAGAGGGGGGAATTACATAAACGTAAAGAGAAAATCAACCTTGTATCTTCTTTATTTTGTCTGCTGTATTTACTTTGCTTTACTTGGACCTTGGGAGCTTCGAACTTGCAGCACTTTAGTTTTCAATTGATGTTTGGAGGCTTGTATATGAATGTATGGGATGTATATAAGCTGGGGTTAGAGTGTATAGGGCTAAGGCTTGAAGAGGCTTAAGAAAACTAGGGTTTGGAGAGAGCTCGAGGTCCATATACAGAGAGACAGAGTTTCTAGACTGAGATTACTGACCCTTTTACGCAGGGGTGAGGGTCTGTATTTATAAGCAACTTAAACCGACCTAGTGCCTGTTGCAGTGGTGCCGAGCAAAAAATACACTAGCGCCACTTAGGAAAGCTTTTGAGGTGGTAAGAAATGTATCTTTGACCCTTGATATGCAAGGCAGAAGATTTGGGCACCTATCCTAGAAACTACCACGCAATTTTTGCCTTGGCTCCACCAGGAGTGATTTTGAAAGGTCCGGGAATGTTCCGGAAGGCCAAGAATGATCTAGAAGGCCGGAAATGGGTAGAAACCCTTGAAATAGTATAGCAGGCTTGAAAAAGAATGTCGAGATTATTGAAATGGTCGACGGGGCTACTAGGGGTAAAATGATCATTTAGACGAAAAAACCACTAGAATGGACTCAGAATAACCTGAAAGAAGGCTTGAAGCTTGAAAACACTATCAAGAATGTTTCGGGAGATTGCCGGTTTGATACCTAGAGCCGGTGTGGTTGGAAAAGGCGACCGACCCACTAAGGGTAAAACGGTCATTTTGTACCGGGCTTACCAGAATTGACTTTGAGTGATCCCAAAATGTAGTGGAGGGTTGGATATACTATTAGAAGCATCCCCAGGAGGTTACTGGTTTGATACCTAGAGCCAGTGTGGTTCCCAGAGGCGATTGGATGTCTAGGGGCAAAATGGTTATTTTGATCAGATGGTCTTGGAATTGGTCCGGAACTGACTGGAAGGCACTTGAATATGCCGAATTGTCTTTAGGAAAATTTTGAAAAGGTGGACTTACCGCTTTGTGGACTTAGGTACTTTTTTGAAAAGCGTGCCGAAAAAGCCCAAGGAGTAGTTTGGTCATTTTTCACTAGAGTGGGCTAACAGGCACTAGTGTTGACCTGGGTTTTGAGTATTTTTGTCACTCTGACTATGTGTGACAAGTTGGTTTTCAAAGGTATCCCATCGTTTGGTAAACGCGTCACGACTAAAAGCATGTTTGGTCCTGTGACATAGAAGTTTTGTTAGCAATTCCTAATGTAGACCTATTTGCGAGTGTTTTCGCCACTCTGATGGTTGCGATGTTTGCGAGTGTTTTCATTACTCTAACGGTGCACGTTCATTCTAAAAACTGTCTGATCTCGGGAAGCTACTAGGTGGACTTATTGTCTGAAGAATCAGCTTTCTCGAAAGACGTGCCGAATAATGGACATTCTATATTGACGGGCTAGTAGGTTGTTGGGGACTGTGGAATTTTCCTCGACTTAGTTATAGTGCATACACATAATACCAAAAAATTATGATATGATTAGCATAGCCTAATCTACGTGATTAAAATCATACATTCGAGATCTCTCTGGTTTGATCCTAAATAACAAGCAACAGTAACAAGCACGAATCAATTGCTCAAACTCAACCTTTGAACTTTTGTTGTATCCCTTGTACAAGCCTTACACTAGAGACAGTGGGCTCACAGCAGCTAGGGTTTCTCCTCTTCAAAAAAACATGTATCTCTCAATTATGAGCGAGCGTAACCCTAGCTGCTCTTAGGGTGTGTGTATATAGAGGCTACAACAGGGACCATAGGATTTGTATAACTAGGGTTTCTTACGCAAATAAGGATTCCTAATCCAACCAGGATTAATCCCTATTTGCGTAAATTATAATTTATACCACTAATGAATTATAATTGCATTCCTTGTCATACTAGGAATTATATTTCGAGCTCCATATTATTAAATGCTTATTTATCTCCCCAGATTAAGATTACAGATACCCGTTTATTAAATTAAATTACTGACAATTAAATTTAATAGACTTATTTAATTTCTTGAGACCTTCTACTTAACTTATTTGATATGTCGAATTCATAATCCACGTGCAGGGTTTGACATAATCAAAATTTATAAACTTCTTTAAGGGGGTATCATCAATCCTTATACAGGGATGTGGATTCCATCAATAATTAATATTCACCATACACGTGATGTTATTATTCAACTTACTGAGTTTATTAACTCACAAAGAATCTCACTCTTCTGTGAATCAAAACAATAAACATTACATGCACGTGTCTATTTATTATATTAGGATTAAGAGTATAAACACGCATAATAATCATGAGGTATTAATTGTTTTATATAACAGCATAAAAACAATTACCTCAACACGGTCCTGTTCAATACACACAAAGTGTACTATTGCAAGGAGTTGGAACTATACCATTCCCCATATTCAAGACAACCCTATTAAGATCTTGTGCTACAGTCCTACCGATGGTGTGTCTAGTTTCATCTAAGACTGTGAACGATAAGCTTATATTGCATAAAAATTGATGATCTGATCTTCCGTGTGTAAGCCGTACTCTACACACCAAATCATCTACTATATAGAATAAGAGACACACATGCATAATCATTAAATAAATAACGCAATGCAAACATTGCACACACAGATTCTTATTAAAATGGAGTAAATAATTTATTAATAAATATTAAAGCAATTACACAAAGCATATCTTTTAGTATAAATCACTAACACAGGCGCCATAAGTGAACCGTTCTACCATATCAGGGACTTGGGTTCCGTCCCGTTCAATGAGTTTGAAGGGACTTACTGTTTTGAAGAGTTTTCTCGAAAAACGTCCTGGACTGGATGGACTTACCGTCTAAGGGATTAACTTTCTCGAAAGACGTGTCGAATTTGATTTGGCTTGGAATTAGATTTGAAATGGATTTTAAACTTAGAATTGAGATTGAAATAGAGACTTACTGTCTTCAGGAAGACGTGCCAATTGAATTTGGATCAAGCAATGCTACAAGGGCATTTTGGTCATTTTGCCTTTGTTGGGCTCGCAGAGCGATTGATTGTTTGATTTGAGTTTGAAAAGTTGATTTGAATTTGAATATGTCTGTATCGGTTTGAATGTGAGTTCGAACAGACCGGAGATTGCTGAGCGGGCAAAAAATAGGGTGCTTATAATTAGGATGGAGGTTGTGACCGTCTTGATGATGGGTTATTGGGGTGGTTCTTGAGCTCTGGTCGTCAGGACGATGATGGAGGTCGTCTTAATGATAAGTTATGCAAAATGTTGTTGGGGTCTAGTTGTCAGGACGGATCTGAGGACCGTCCTGACGGAGGGTTTTGTGAAGGGTGGTTAGTTTCTGGTCGTCGGGACGACGGGAAGGACCATCCTAAGGATGGACCAGTTGATTGTGGGAGCTAATTTGGGAGTGTTGTGAGGTTTCATTTATAGGTTGTTGACTTTTGTGAGAGCTATAGTTTAAGCCAAGGTTTAAAACCAAGGCTATATTGTAGAGTTGGTGTCTAGAGTTGTAGTGGACTGTAGGATATTGTTGTGTCGGTTTAAGTTAGTGGGGTGTTATGGGTCATATATATTGTGTGCTAACCCTAATTGATGTAGTGAGAATGGCCCCAAGAGATGTACCAAGAGGAGTGGAAGATGAAGCGTCATCAGCTCCAGGCAGAGGGAAGGGATGCCAGGAAGAGGGTGTTTAGAATCCATCAGATACAGCTAATAAGGTTGCTAATGTTCTTGCACAAAACATTGAGTATTAGTCCACTAGACAGGCACAGAGGACTAGTATACTGCACGAATAATTCATGAAACTGAATCCTCTAAAGTTCACCGGGATAACAATTCATTAGTGACAGAGGAGTGGTTGAAGAAATTAGAGGCAATCTTTGAGGTAATGGCTGTAATAGACGAACAAAAATTGATGTTGTCTGCCTTCATGTTGAAAGGTGAAACTTGAAATTTGTGGGAGGCGATGAGATGAATGTTGGGTTCCTAGGGGGGTAAAGTACCGATTACATGGCAGTAATTTGTGGAGGTATTCTATGAGCAGTACTTTTCACTTATTTACAGATATCAAAAGGAGCAGGAGTTTATCATTTTAAAACAAGGAAAGATGACAGTATCGGAATATAAAGAGTAGTTCACAGCATTGCCACGATTTGCATTTGACGTAGTGCGTATCAAAGATGTTAAATCTAGAAGGTTTTAACATGGGTTAGAGTTGAGTACCCAATCATAGATTTCAGCCCTTGAAATGGTGAGGTATGCTGACTTGGTGAATAAAGCAAAAATTATGGAACAAGATGTAAAAGAATTGTCAAGAAAAAGAGAACAGTTCAAAAAGGGGAAGTTTGATGTGGGGGTTGGAACGTCGGGCCAGAAATCATCAAAATTTGTAAGGTTTGGTGGACAAGGAAGATCACAATCGGGCCAGAAAACAGGGAGTCCCAAATCTGGAAGTCTTAGAGGTCATGGATCTTGGAGACCTTCGGTGAGATCGTCAAGCTCGGGGAATTCTGGGAGTAGAACTAGGGGAGTTACTTGTTATAGATATGGGGCAGAGGGACATATTGTTAAGGATTGTCCAGTGCCATGGAGTGATAAGTGTTATCTGTGTGGAAAGACATGTCACATAGTGAGACATTGTACTCAAGGCTTTACGGCGACCTCCTCTGTGGGTAGTGTGGCTGGACCACCTGCTGCCTAGCCCATCTCGTAGCCCGAGGGAATGCATCTGTGGCTGATACCTCTGGCCAGCGCACTGGCAAATACTTGTAGCTCTACCATATCAAAAAAGGCTAGAACCCAGCAAGTTGCCCCATGCTCTGGATGTCCTAACTCTTATACCTCGTAAAAAACTAGCAAAGGTAAAGGCACCCCAGTCCACGTAATCCAAACCGTCCAAATCAGCTACTAGACTCACTAAAGGTAAAGGAACCACCGACTTGTTGTTATTATAAAAGCAGCTAAAGACCACATATAGTATCAGTTGGCGCCTCATGATAACTCGAGTCTCGGGAGAGGGCTTGAGAGCAAAAGTTGTCTCTGAGGGGCATATAAGTGAAACTGAAAAGCTCGAAGCAACAATCCTGGGCAAACCTAGAAGGAGGCGAACCTCAGCAGGAGTCATAGACTGCAAAAAGATCGGAAGACGCCCAAAAGACAGGCTAGTGATCATCACCCAGTCAACAATAGTAGGCCTTAGCTCAAAACCTACCAAATGTATGGTCACTATCTCCCCAAACCATCTCTCTAGCAGCCCGATCGTTATCCTATGATCAAGCCTGTCTGTCTGGAGTGTCAAGAAGGCACCGAAGCCGATCCGGAAAAGGAAATCCTGATAAGACAGGGTCGACGCCTGCATAGCTCTCAAGGCGGATATACTAGCCCCTCTAAATGAATTGTGAGTGGAGGACGACATCTGACCATAACGCAAGTATAAGCTCGGATGGTAAGCCAGATCTTGTAAAGGTGGGATGTTAGGAATCGCTAAATGGTCTTTTGTAAAAGACGTATACTTCCATTTATCGCAGACGGATGCCATACCATACCCCATCCTCCGATCAACAGTCGTATCTACATCCTTCTCAACCCTCTCGTCTGGAGCAGCAGAGGACTGTCCACTCATAGAATTACTACTCGAAGCCGTCCTACTCGAAGATCGCTAAGGTCGACCACCCTTACCACGGTTGAAACTACCCTGGCTAGCACTACCCTCTTTAGGATCAACCCGTGGGGCCTTCCTGTGCCGACGCCACCTGTCAGAACCGTCATCTTCGGCGTCTGCCATCCTGAAAAGCAACAATAGAAAGCCATGTACAAACTCAATCAATAACAGGATACGCAAAAAAAAAAAAAACACATCTATATACAAAAAAAAAAAGAAGTGCCAAAAAAAAAGAAGAAAAAAACAAGAAAACGACAAATATGAAAAAGAAACAAAAAAAAAAGAGAAAAAAGAGAGACAAGAAAAAGTCAATGCCTCGTTCTTCTCTTGATTCTGTTTTCAAATGAAAATTTTTCTAAGGTTTTCAAGCGTTTTCCTCAAAAAGTTCTGTTTCAAAGATTTTAAATCGGTTTCCCGGGCTTTCTCTTTCAAAAGCCATGTTTCAAGAGTATTCTAAGGTTTTTTGAGCTTTTTCCTTAAAAAGGTCCATTTCAAAAGTTTGAAACCGGTTTCTCGGGCTTTTACCTTCAAAAGCCTTGTTTCGAAAAAGATTTCTAAGGTTTTCCGAGCTTTTTTCTCAAAAAATTCCGTTTTCAAAATTTTAAACCGATTTCCCGAACTTTCTCCTTCAAAAGCCCTATTTCGAAAATGATTTCTAAGGTTTTCCGAGCTTTTTCCGCAAAAAGTTCTGTTTCAAAAATTTTAAACCGGTTTTCTGGGCTTTCCCCTTCAAAAGCCTTGTTTCAAGATATTTTCTAGGGTTTTTTGAGCTTTTTTCTCAAAAAGTTCTGTTTCAAAAGTTTTACACCGGTTTCCCGAGCTTTCCCCTTCAAAAGCCCTATCTCAAAAAAAATTTCTGAGCTTTCCAAGCTTTTTCCGCAAAAAAGTTCTGTTTGAAAAATTTTAAACCGGTTTCTCAGGCTTTCTCCTTCAAAATCCCTGTTTCAAAGGTAATTTTTTAAAATTTCTGTTTCTCCGGGCTTTCTCCTTCAAAAGCCCAGCTTTCAATAGTAATTTTCTTTTTTCTTGGGATGACCCTTTAGAAATTCCTAGAGAGCTAGAATCGAAATGTTGGACCCGTTTAAAGTTCAAACTTTTTGAAAAATTTCAGTTAAATTCGGCCTTAAAAAGTCACTACCCCAAAATTCAACAAATCACAAACATAGTTCTAAGGCATCCCGAGCCTTCAACCATGTCAAGTAACACAATCTCATTCTTTGTGGCACATGATCCATTCTTAAACACAGTTTTTCAAGTCAACTTCTTCAATTTTTCAAATTTCTCGGTTTCGTTTTTGTTTTAAAAAATTCTGAAAAATTCTTGCTTTCTGAATCTCATCCAATCCTGCATCACGCTAAGGCGCCCTTGAGGGTGGGATTCTTTTTCCTACTATAGCTCTATTCTGTTTTGTAGCTTTTTGTGTCTTGAAACTTGTGATGTCCAATCAATCGTCTCTCCTAAAACTTTTTCTTCCTAACTTCTAACACGCACAATACTTATACCAGTTTACAAGAAACATTTTTAAATGGTCAACAAAAAGTAACCAAACATTCAGACCTAACAAAGGTTAGGCAAGTGATAAAGTTAACAAAGCACATGACTCCAAGGGATGACAATGAGTAGGTTTATCAGGAACCCTCCTCGGCCCTCGTGCTATCCTGGTCACAAATGCTTCAGGAATAAATATTGGGGAAGAGCCAGTATTGGGGAATTGGGCATGGTAGAAGATTAGGTTCTACTATAATCCACCCTAGCACACTGCAATATCCTAAAGAATAGAGAAAATGTTCAAACTTGATAATGAAAAAAAAAGAAAGAAAAAATGCAGTTGTAGACAATAACATTTCTTCTAGAACAAAATTTGACAAATTTTTTAAGGCTCCAAATAATAGAAAGAGTTTCAATTAAAATCATCACCTTAGGCCTCAATCCCACGCTCACATAAATGAATTTTATCCATGGTGCTCTCATAATTTTAATACTCTGTTGATAATAATTACATAATTTTATTAGTCAAAAAAAAAAAAAAAACTCAGCCTCCCAAACATGATAGGATAAATGCACTGGTTGTACAATAAATAAGATATATAGAAATAAATGGTACATTTCTAATGACCACTACACAATTGGTTCTTTCCATCGAATCCGATTCTTACTATCCCTCGTCCTCAATTTGAATGTCCTTGCACGTGGCTCTGTTAGATTTATTATAACATTTGTATAAATTAAGGACATCAACACACAAAGAATGTGGAAGTGTACTTGTTTGTTCATGGTTAATTGAGAACTTGAAGCCTGGTATAATCTTCTGTTTGAATACTAGGGCTAGGTCTTCCCCTCCTCCAAAATACTTTATGACGGTTCTCTATGGGTCAAACAATCTGAATATGGAGTGGAGAGGAGACCTAGCCAATATATAATATATATAGTCTAACAAACCTTCCCATAAAAAGTTTAATTAGACCAAAAAAGCCCACACTTACCGTCAACCACAATAGAATAATAATAGGTGTGCATGAACCCACTCAATGATCACTAAATTGGTCTACTCACAATGTTTCATTAACTAGATCAGTTCAGTCAGTTTTTCACAAAACATAAATGATTAATTAATAGATGCTCAATATAGAAAAATTCTAACATTCTCCCACTTGAGCAAACATTAATTGTGTTTTAAACAAATTTTTGTTATGAAAACGACTCTCAGACTGAAAACCAGAAAATTGTATGTGGCCTCATTTAAAAAATCCAAATAAAGTCATGAGATAAAACACCTTACACCAATTCGGTCCAATAACGCCATTAACATCAAACCAAGACAGTGATTGTACTAAACATATGTATAAGACCACACATGATTACAAATGTCAAACAATTCCATCGACATGGATCCTTTGTGGTAGTGTGGCTTGAAAATAGCTTCCAAATGTGATCATACCAAATGCTATTTTTCATTGTCAGCCCTCCAAAAGAATTCTCCAAAACCGTATGAGAATTCTATAGGCTTCAACAATAAGCCAATATGCCTTTTAAACGAACATCTCGAGATAACTTTCGGATGTAAATCGCAAGACATACCCCAAATACTTAAGTTACACCAAACTTAATATTTTCAATCACAAGTTTCAATGTAAAACCAATATGTCTAGAGATCTCAAATGATGTCTCAACAAGACATAATCCCATAGATTTAAGATAAACACCATATCTTAAGATTTTCATTCACAATTTACCATAAATATATTCCTTCGTACAAGGTATTAATAAAACACAAGTAATAAACAAATAAACCAATATCAACCAATGTAAAGAAATAACTCCCACTAACCAAGTACATCAAAAGACCCAATGATCTCTATGCTTTCAACATGTTCTCCAAATATCACAACTCTAAGTCCCTTGATCAAGAAGTCAATTACCATCTTAACTTTATGATGGTGTTATATTTCTTTACTGAATCTGTGACAATAAGGTATGCAATATTTATACTCTTAGACAAAATCGAGTTCTCAATATTCTTAAAAAAGAACACACCTGCATTTATCACTTAATTTATATAATGGCCACAAAATGAACTAGAAATTCTAAAAGCCAAAATAAATTGTGCATTTAAACAATCTTTATAAGAGCTTTTACAAGATGTTACAAATTTTGTTCATGTAATGAAAGAAGTCACAAGTGCTTCACACTTTTCCGTAACTCTTCAATCACAAAATATACCCAATGTAGATTTCAAATCATATGAACAACAAATAAATTTAACGTATATGAAACCAACCACTCGATGTGATTAACAAGATGTCCATATGCAAACATATAATCCCTAGTTTTCTGTAAATTACAGATCATTCTCTTTAATAATTTACAATGCTCAATACTAGGATTATATAGATATCTATCAAACACATTATCTCAGTCTTGCATAAACTTAACATATATTTAGCTCACAAAATAGCTAAAAAACAAGATATATTCTTTATAACATTCTTAATTTCATTCTCATAATATTAGGATTCACAAACATATAATGTGACCCTATTAAACAATAAGAATATCATCATACATACAAATGTGCATAAAAAAAAACTCCCAGGAATATCTTATTCTTGAGAAAAAAATAACTAAATAAATGTGCTCCCACTGATCTTCAGATTTATAAATTGATTATCATTATTTGAAGGACATAAAAAAAAAAACTTTTATCTCATTAGAACTCATAAAAAAATGTTTTAATCTATCTGATAAAACTCTAAGTCAAAATGAGCATACTGAATAATTCCTTAAATGAAATTGATTAAAAAGTCTCATTATAATCAATGCCTTACTTTTAAGTTAACCCTGTATGTCAGTCAATTTAATCTTAAAACGTTCAACCTACTTTTTAGAGTTCTTCTTAGTTTTGAACGCCCAATGGCAACCAGTAGGCTTATAGCCTACTAAAAGATCAACAAAGTTACACTAGAACACTTGTCATAGTATTAACAGAGGTCATTGGACCTATATTATAATCATTCTCACCAAGATACACAACAAACTCAACAAAAATGGTAGGTCTCATGTGTCTGAAGGATCTCCTCATAGATATCTCTGGAGCAGGCTCAATAATTTTATGAGTATTAACAAGAGTAGGTGCATCGGTCCTCTCCAGTTGCTCATGATCAATATTTCCACAAGTGCAAGCAAATATCTCCTGAATCACATGCAATATAATAGGAAGACTATGAAGTTTGCAGATGCCTATAAACAAGTCAGAAACACTGGCTATCAGCCACATCAAGATCGAAAAACTTAGTTGTTAAATACTCAACCAATCTGGCACCTAATGATAATGAAAAATCGTACCCTTAGAATGACCATTATAAGTTTAATGACTTCCCCTAAGTGCCTATACCACAACACGTACCAGGTCTCTTAAAGAGACAATATTTAATATAAAAAGAGGCATACTCATCATTATGGGCTAGATTTAATCTATATAAATCATCACTTAACACACTATAGCCAACATTCTCATAGATTTTGAGCAAATTTACCATACAATTATGAGATTGAAAGCAAATCCAATTTTATCCAAAATGAAAATAGCAATCAAATCATGTCTATATAATTATATCCAGTATGTATAACATTTTCAAATAAGTCACAAATATTATCCTTATAATAATTCATATATCTCTGTCATACAATAAAAAACTTCTTAGCATTACTGCTATTAGGTATAGATCTCAAAAAAATTATCAATTATATGGACTTCTCAAAAGTCATATGCACATATTCAGCTCTATCCCATTTTTATAAACAACATTATTAACAAAAAGTATAAGTGGGCTTAGTAAAATCATCAGTTTTTCTAGCTATATTGAAAATCTCAAAAAATAAGTACAACACGTAGCACATAGAATAAGATCACAATAAGTAATAACAAATAACTCCAATATAATTAACTTGGATAATTAATTAGTTATCACTAATGAATAAATTTTAAAACCTTTATGAGTCTTATTCTAATAGGAGTCTTGTGCATCGTTACTAACCTCCCTTTGGGTAAAGAATGCAATATGCTAATGGTTCTTCCAAACTTTATCATGAAGACACTTAAATACGATAACACAAAATTTTGAAAGGTCTAACCCCTTTAAACGAGACCCTCTAAACTCATATTATCTATCATTCACTTTATGATATTATACAAAATTATCTCACATAATTACATTATTGGACAGAAAAATATATAAACTAATAACACAAAGGCAAAAAACTCACCTTAAAAAAACTAGATGAAAATGCAGTAATGTTACTAGCCTTTAATGAGAGTGCCTAAGGCAACAAGGTCACAATATATCAATGAAATAGGGTAATAAACTTTTAAATTATACATTCAACTCAACTAAACATAACTTACAATGAGCACCATGTTGCATCACTACAATCTCCCCTTTGGGCAGAGAATGTGACATGCCATAGGGTCTCCTATCAAAAATTAACAAAAGAATACTCAAGTTTTACACTTTAAAGAGACTGTACATGAAAAAAAAAAAAGGGCAATAAGTAATTTATTATATTCTTTAAACTTAATTAAACATAAATCAATAGGAGTGCTCTGGTGCATCATTACCGTCTCCCTTGTGGGCAGAGAGTCCAACATGTTATGAAATCTCTTCAACAAACCACCAAATGAGAGTTTTCAAACTTTTGACAAGTCGGTCCCCTTTGGGCAGACAAACCATTCCAAAGCTTATGTATCTTCAGATCAGTTGCTGAATATTATCCGTATCATTAAAACATACAACAACCCTCTTTGGACAGGCGATTGTATGCAATAATACAATGGATATAGTTATGTTATCCATATAATTAAAACATACAATAACTCCTTTTAGGCAGGCAATAATACAATGGCTATTGTTATGTTATATATGTCATTAAAATACACAATAACTCCCTGTAAGCACCCCATTTTTGCCCGCTCGGCGATCTTCGGCCCGACCGGGTTTGGTTTCCAACATCACAACACATGCAAGCTCAAGATGAACCTTTCAATCTCCAATCCAACCAACTGGTCGCTTCTCGAGTCCACAAGGATCCGCTGAAGCCTTAAGCACCATTATTCTAGGCAGTTTTCCAGACCAGGCGGTCCCGGAAACCAACGCCATCTAGGTAGCTTCCCAAGATCAGGCGATCTCGGGGACCAACACCTTATCAAAAATTTCAAACGGTTCACTTCTGGCGCCTGCTAGCCCGCCAATGTAGAATATCCGTCATTTGGTAGCTCTCTGAGACCAGGCGTTCTTGAAGACTAGCACCACCCTTCCAGGTAGCTTTCTAAGACTAGGCGTTTTTAGGAACCAACACCACCACTACAGGTAGCTCTCTAAGAACGGGCGTTCTTGGAGACCAACACTGCACAGGTAGTTTTCTGAGACCGGGCGTTCTTGGAAACCAACACCTAGGTCAACACCGGCGCCTGCTAGCCCGACTCGGTGAAAAATGACCAAACCTGCCCCTTGGGCCTCCAGACACGTTTTGGGAAAGTTCAAAATTTCTCAAAACGATAAGTCCATCCTTCCACAATGTTGTCAAACCATCAGGCGTCCCCTGCACGCCATTTGGTCCAAATCCGGTCCTATTCCGGCTCATTCTGGTCAAAATGACCATTTTACCCCTGAACGCCTCAGTATGGCACAAACCCCGTTGAACGGAAAAAGACTCTTTCAAAACCATCCCTAAACAGCCTTGCACGCTTAACACAATATACCAGACCATTCTTGACCATTTCTAGCCAACTCCGGTCAAAATGACGGTTTTGCCCCTGGAAACCCAAAAATGCCCCGAAATAGCACCGGCCTTGGGATTTTGAGCAAAGGGTTTCACCACACGCCTTTGTTTAACCTAAGGAATACCCTACGAAACTAAGCTTGCACAATGCGATAAAAGTTCCCTGGAGCGTCTCGCAGACGCTCCGCCTGAATTGTCTTTTTCCTCGATTCCCTGGTTATAACGCACCGTCAACTGACTTGAGAAATGCGTAAATCGGAAAATTCTCGAAAGCTCATCCATAGATCTTTCCATTGATATGGTTCGATTGAATAGATCGCCCCCCGAAGCCCTCCATCGTACGGTGTGCAAACCATGACTTTCAGCAACCCCTGGAGCGTCTCACAAATGCTTCGCCACGGTTGACTTTTTCTCCGACTCCCTAATCAAAACGCACCGTCAAACGACTTGAGAAATGCGTAAAAGTGGAAATTCCAGAAAGTATTCCCAGAGTACTTTCCATCGGTATGGTCCAATCAAGTAGATCGTTTCTCGAAGGCCTCGATCACACAAAATGAAAACAGCCACTTTTGAACACCCACGGAGCGTATCACAGGCGCTTCGCAAAAGTATCCTTTTTGGACCACTTCCCAAGACGATATCACTCACCTCCAAACATAATTCAAACTTTTCGAGAACATGAAAGTTCATTGGAAGCACTAGGAGAACATCCCGAGTGCGACCGATTCCCCGTTGAACCTTTCCGATGAACCCGATTATCGAGATAAAGTTTGGACGAACTTTCTCGGTGGTGGAGCATATGCTATATGCGCTTAAATTTTGATTAGATCGACCGACTTTCGATCAACGGTCGAGATTTAACCAGTACACAGGGTGCCACGTGTTATTCTGGCAATGGAACAGTACCTGCACAAGGCCAAATTTTGTCCATGCGCATGTAGCACATGCGCAAGGTCTTTTCCAGATTGCCTATAAATAGAGGCCTCCCCCATTGCCTATTCCAGGCCCGAAATTGATACGAAACTCTGCTGAAATCACTTCAGAAATTCGAATCTCTATATATATTCCTCCCCTCCAACATTTAGGCTAGATTCTACCCCTCCTAAGCCTATACACTCCATATACAAGGCCTCATACACACTTATACACTCCACTCTAGCCTCTCAAGCCTTCTTGAAGTCACTCAAGCTCCAATCAAGACATCCATTGAAGACTACAAATGTGTTGAAGGCAAAAGGTGGTATCCCTTTTACATTTATGCTCTCCCCCACTCTGCTCTTCTCCCTCCTAGCCTACTTAGGCTATTCTCTATTTTAATCCCCATCTTCAACCCCCCTTTCTTGCATGCTTGAGCCAAGAGGGCTCTTAGATCATGCCTAGAGGAAAGCAAGTGAGAGCCACCGTGTAGGGGGACCTCTCACTAGCCTACTTTAAGATGGTATGGCCTAGGAGCCCCTTGTTTATGTGGTGTAGCCTAAAAGCCTTGTATGTAAATCATGACCCCTTGCATATCTCTATTTTGATCATGTCTTGTGTGCTTGGCTTCATTTTATGGTTATTGTCATGCTCCACAATGCTTACATTGCTCTTAATTTTATGCCATTTCCAAGCTCTACATTTCTTTGAAAAATTGTTCCAAGAGTTAGCCCATTGAAGTGTAGGATGAGACCTTAGGAGTCATGCCTTAGAAAATTCCTCACTACCCCCTAATTCACACTTTTGCATCATTGCATTTTGACTTGCACAAAAGTTGCTTTCAAACTCCCTAATTTTCAAGGTTTCCATTCTCTCAAATTTAATGGCTAAAATGGCCCCATGGAACCCTCTCTTGAGTGGTCTCCCTTTATATTGGCCATAGGAGCCCTAAATTGTTAGAATGACTCCCTTTTCTCTTTATGCTTGCCTAAGAATGATGTTCAAACTCTTTGAATTCTATGGTTTCTATTTTTTCAAGTTTAGTGGTTGGAATGGCCCCATGGAACGCTCTCTTGAGTGGTCTCCCTTTTGTTAGCCATATAAACCCTCTCTTGATGGAATGTTCCCATTGAAAAATGATTTTCAAAATCCTTCTCAAAAGATGATTTTAAAAAATACATTCTTTCCATCTTTGCATCAAAAATGATTTTTCAAAAATTGCCATCATTATATTGATTTTTGAAACCCCCACTCTTGCCAAGATAAAGGTTATGATGTTCATAAGGAAACCTTCCTTGGAATGGTCTCCAATCACCATCCATGTAAACCATGCTCTTGGCTAGAATCAAAATTTTCATGGAAATGATCTTCAAAAGGGTTGT
Organism: Euryodendron excelsum; assembly: GCA_033060915.1. Classification (NCBI taxonomy): domain Eukaryota; kingdom Viridiplantae; phylum Streptophyta; class Magnoliopsida; order Ericales; family Pentaphylacaceae; genus Euryodendron; species Euryodendron excelsum. Next base: position 40,150,295 of record CM065388.1, on the reverse strand, counting down.
CCACCAAAGTCTCTTGCATAGCATGTTTTGTCCTTCAAAATTCTCTCCAAAAATGCATTAGACCAATTTTCAAAACCAACTTCCAATCCAATCCTAGGTTAATTTGACCCTAGTTGTTCAATCCTAGGTTAACTTGACCCTAGTTGTCCAATCCTAGGTTAACTTGACCCTAGTTGACTAACCCTAGGTTAACTTGACCCTAGTTATCCAACCCTAGGTTAACTTGACCCTAGTTTACTCATCTTAGGTTAACCTAACCCTAAGTCATCCTAACCTTAGGTTAACCCAACCTTACTTAGTTAACTATGGGTCATCTTAACCCTAGGTTAATCTAACCCAAGTTAGTTAACCTTAGGTCACCTCTAACCCAACCTGGGTTAATATGCTTCAAGGTTCCAACTCTTGAACTCTTCTCTAAATGATTACCCAATTTTAAACCATTCTCATAACTCATTTTTCCAAAATCCCCCACTCACACGATTCCAAAAAAAATAACTCCATAAACTTTTCAAATGTTCCTACACTCCATCTTCAAGGCATTTCCAAAAATGTTTTCAAAAGGTCACAAACCTAAGATGTCCCTAGCCCTTTCATGGTTAGGGATTCCAAGGACAAGGTAACATATCAAGAATAACATTTAAAGTTGTCCATATTAGGACTCCAAACCCTTAGCCATATCCAAAAACCACTTTCAAAAACTAATTCATCAAAACATTCTAAAATCGTGCTTCCAAGGTTTTCAAAACAAGACTTCAAAAACACTTTCAAGTTCTTTTGAAACATGACAAAGCATTTTTTCAAAACTCCTTCAAGTTAATCTAAAAACATTTTCAAGAAACACTTCACCATTCAATTTAAAGTCAAAGCCTCCAAGACCACAAAGAGTCTTCAATTTCCAAAGACCTCAAAGTGTCTTAAACTTCTGTAAAGACCCAAAAGTTTCTTCAAACCTTCCAAATGACCTAATGCGCCTATTTTCCATCAGGTTCTTGCCCGAACTACGAATGACCTGATTCTCGCCAAATGAGATACGTAGGCAACCAAAAATGGTGCAGTCATAACTTTTATTTCAACCCCAATCCCTTTTTCAAAAATTTTAATTAATTCAAAGTTTCTATTCCAAACTCTTTCAAAACCTCCGTTATTTTCAAAATTTTTTCAAAAACTTGCATCATGCATCATCCATCCGAAAAGTGATGACTAAACCCTGTTTTCAAAAATTCTAAAGTGGATATAAAGTGGACCATGGTAACCGGTTATTCTAGTGAGTGAACCAAGGGTGATTAGATATGTAGGTACCGAAAGGGCGGGGTAGGGTGATGATTTTAGGATATCTTTCCTACACGTAACCAACCCCTGAACCTTAGATTTTTGTTTTCGAAAGACCAAAATGGAGTTATTTTCAAAAAAGGGCTTAAACATTTCAAAAGGTTGCCAAACAACCTATTTTCTTAAAAACCTTCTCTTGAAAGAGTTTTTCAAAACCTTTTCCAAGAAACCCTAAGTTTAATCTTCGGATTAACACTTAATTTTAGGTGTCCTAACTCACCTTAATGAAGTTAGGTGGCGACTCCTATTTTTCTAAAAAGTCCTTAGTCAAACAAATTTTCAAACCTAGTTGCACTTGTCCTTCTAGGAGGATGAGTTCTAGTGACAGGGTTCTGTGCTTTAGGGTCTCTGAGCCGAAAGGACCTTGGACACCCAAAAACCGAGGCGCGACACTCCCTCTGGACAAGTAATTGTATGCAATAATGCAATGATTATAGTCATGTTATCGTGTCATTAATACACATAATAACTCTCTTTGAGCAGACAATTGTATACACTAATACAATGGATATAGTTATGTTATCTGTGTAATTAAAACACACAATAACTTTCTTTAGGCAGACGATTGTATGCAATAATGCAATGGATATAGTCATGTCTAAATACACCAAAAAAATAAGATATCAACGAATGTAATATTTTGGACACAAGCATCCACATCAATCCAAAACTTCTCACGTTGACGTCATTTCATGTAAATTGTCCAACTTTAATACTGGCATACTTTAAAACTCATATGCATACTCGTTATTAAATCAGAAATGGTTACGATTACAATTGTATCCTTAAGAATCACATAATGATATATTTTGTCCATGTCTCATTTGTCTATGATTATTTTTAAAAAAAATGTTACTAACCATAAGGCACCCTTAGAGTGATCACATAAAATATTAATTGTTATAGAAGTCTCATATACTCATGACCATATCATAAATAACACCAACCAAAAAGTATCATAAAAGGTCATCTGAGTGAAATATATTACCCAAATAATTAACATACTACAATATTTGAGATAATACGTGATAAAAGGAGAAGCCCCAAATCTCAATGAATGCACAAATTTCTCCAACATAAATGGTAGAAGTAGGCAAAATAAAATTTATAATGCCTAAAACTATTCCTAACATGATTGAAGCAATAAGAAATTTACTTTTCTATTTCATAGCATGTTCACATAATTTCTCAAAAAAATTAACATGCCCAATGACAATATTAATATGAAACTAATCTCAAAACATCTCCATGATGTCATAAATCATATTCATCATGAAATGAATATTATTTAATATATTTACTTAACTCATAATAATATTCCAGAATATCCAAAAACATACAAGAGCCCCAAAATACAATTATTTTTAGTTCAAATACCGAAACATTACACAAGTTGTACTCATGTGTAAAAGATAGTCCCAAAAGCACAATACCATAAATCACTTGGCCATAAGATATTATGCCATAATAATGTCATAACGTGATATATACATACATAGATTTAACTACTAATAATACGCAAAGGCACAATGATTTATTTTAATTAATAATATAAAGCACACGCACCATTCGGAATGGATAGGCGAAGACAATTCGGTGGCAAAGGTTTCAATGTTGCACGGTGCAACCCGCATAGGTAGTGCTGCCCAGATGTCTAAGCAGTAGGTGGCCCACGTTGTCATTAATGTACTCATTGTTCTGATGAGTACAACGTAATAGCCATGTGCCTCGCACCCAGTGCAGCGAGCTTAGGATTGGGAAAGAAACTATCGTCTTCTTCCTTTGCAAACAGACCCCATCCAGCCTGCTGCAATTCGGGTTTTTTTTTTGTTTTGGGCATTTTTTGTATTGTTTAAAAACTTGATTTTGGGCACTCTAACTTGTTGTTAGACCCACGATCAAAGCATAAAGTCCCAAAAAAAAGATTAACCATGATTTTAATGGAAAACTTAATTTAAATAAACTTCAAGCTTCGGTAATCGCTACCAACGCTCCAAGCTCGTGAATCAAAGCAACCAATGCACATGAATAGATTCGAAATCATCTCAGGAACAGTAATCAATTATCAATCTGATTCTACAAAAATGAAATCAAAGGCTCTTATGCAAGATTCATTCAAAACTCAATCTTTAGGGCCAAAACTTCAAACGAGTGGTTCTTCCTCTACGGTTCGACACTAGAAGGCAAGTCACATATTAAAACGATGCTTATAACAAGAAGAACATAAGCCTTTTTTTTTTTTTTTGCGTATTTCAAAAACAACTACAAGAACAAACGAATTTAACAACTTAAGATTCGGGTCTAAAACCTTAAGTACTAATTTATTCACAATAATAATGCCACATGAGTCTTAAATTCACATGCAGACACTCTGATATTGCATGCTAGATTTATTATAACATGTATGTAAATTAAGAGTATCAATATACAAAAAATATGGAAGCGTACCGATTTGTTCATAGTTGATTGAGAACTTAAAACCTGGTATAATCTTCCATTTGAATATTAGGGCTATGTCTTCCCTTCTTTTCCAAAATATTTTATGACAACTCTTTATGGGTCAAACAACCTAAATATAGAGTGGAGAGGAGATCTGACCAATATATAATATATATAGTCTAACAAACCCTCACATAAAAGGTTTAATTTGACTCAAAAGGCTCACACTTACCATCAACCACAATAAAATAATAATATGTGTGCATGAGCTCACTTAATGATTACTAAATTAACCCACTCACAATGTCTCATTAACTAGATCAGTTTAGTCTATTCTTCACAAAACATAAATGATTAATTAATAGATGCTAAATACAAAAAAAATCTAACAGGCTCATGATTGTATGGACTTTAACCCAATCACCGTCAATGTATTTTAAACCCAGGCCTTGGTTAATGGATTTGTAAATTGTAACATTACCATATGATTTCACATAATTTACATTAATAATGCCACTACTCAAATAAAATCTCATAGTACTATATATTTTTTTCTTATAGTTGTGGACTTCTCAGTATAATAATGGTTATGAAATTTACAAATTGAGGTAGTACTACCACGGTGATTAACAAAGGAGGAATCCGTTTCTCCATAATGGGATTTTACGTATTAAGTCTCTCATCCAATTTGCTTCCACGCTAAAGCTAATTATTGTGAATAATTTATTCGGATTAGTCAAAAATTTTTTTTTAAAATTAACGTGGATTCCTTTGCTTTCAGGTTTTCCATCTTGGAACTGTGATTTAAAATTACATTTCATGTATTCAATGTATCCAAACAACAGAACAAAAGTGCCCTATAATAAAATGAGCAAAAAACAAAAAAAGTATAGAAATGTCATGCATAAACGAATTTTTACAGAACAAAAGTGTCCTGTTAGGGGTTATTTTAGCGAACTCGTAGAAGACCTTCGAAGTAGATAGGGATGCACGAAATCATAAGGAAGATACTTAAACATATTGTTACAGGAGATTAAAAAAGTTGTGTACGCATGAAATTCAATAAGCTTACCAATACCCGAGAAAGTTCAATTTCTGTAAATGGACAAAAACATATCATGTATCACATACAGCTTCTGGAAAAACAGGTCAATGTATCTGTCCACTGCTGCAAAGTATCTCCTCCGCCAACTTTTACTGAAGAAAAGAGGAGCAATGAAACTCCAGAATCCTAAAGCATATGAAATAGCCACGCAAGAGTAAAAAAACAGAGGTTCATCAATGATCCCATTCTCCCCTTTGTGCCTTTCTTCTTTTTTGTGATCATCTTTATTTCTGTCATCAATATCTTGGCCCTCTTCAGCTGAGCAATTTTTTCGTAATGGTCCTCCACAAAGATTTTTATTACCTATGTAGCTATCTTCGGTAAATGTGGAGAAATGTTGGACAAAAGGGACCATGCCTGACAGATTATTGAAAGCAACACTGAAAGTAGAAAGATAATCGAGTTCCACAATTTCCAAAGGTATTTTTCCCGTTAGCTTGTTGTGGGAGAGGTCTAAACTTTCCAAATTTTTTAGTTTTCCAAAGGATCTTGGAAAAACTCCAGTCAAACGATTATGGGACAAATTCAATGAATGGAGTTCTTGTAGCTCACCAATTTCAGAGGGGATAACACCATACAAATGGTTGGAGGAAAGGTCAACGCCAGTCATTAGAGTGAGTGGCAGACCTTGGAAAGAATATGAATTACCTTTTGTGGTAAAATCAATTGGCACCCATGAACTTGACTGCGACTTCTTCCTCCAAACTAAGTTTTTCTCGAGGCAATAAGGAACGTTCCCTGAGAAGCCGTTCTTTGAGAGATCTAGGAACTGAATATTTTGCATTTGACATAGTTGCATTGGAATGAAGCCTTGAATTTGGTTTCCTCCTAGGAGGAATGCTCTCAACTGAGGAAAGATTGGTAAGTTTGGTATGGTTCCCGAAATATAGTTTTTTCTAGCATCCAGAATCGTCAAAGAGGGGCTATTTGACACGCAAGGAGGCATACTTCCAACAAAATGGTTGTCATGAAGGAGTAACCATCTCAACTGCTTCATGTTACAATCTAGTGGAAGCAACTCACCTTGTAAGCTATTGTTTGAAAGATTTAGGTACCATAATGAAGAGTTTTCTGTTAGGCGCCCTGGAATTTGTCCGACCAAGTGATTGTTGGACAAGTCCAGGTGTTGTAAGTTTGTTAATTCGCCTAATGATGGGGGTATGGTACTGTTCAACCCGTTGGTTGATACATTAAATCGATATAATCTTGGGAAAAGAGTATTGATGTTCAATGGCAATGGCCCCTCAAAGTAATTGCATGAAATATCTAATTCAACAAGAGGGGATGCAACATTTTTGTAACCTTGGGGAAACTTACCACTAAACATGTTTCTTCGCAGCCTCAAGACAGACGAAACATTGTGGAGCATCCAAACAGGAACAAACCCTGTGAGGCAGTTGGCAGACAAATCTAGAGTTTGCAAAGTATGCTGGGTCAAAAGGAAACTCGGGATACGATAATTTATTTGACGGTTCAGCTTACAGCCTGCCAAGGATAAATGTTGTAATTGGAATGAAGGTTGCCAGGCTGGAGTTTCGGTATCAACTTCTATTTGGTTGTATGAAAGGTCAAGAAATTTTAGTTTCGAGAGATTAGCAAAACTCGAGAATGGTACTGGACCTTGAAAATGGTTATAAGAAACATCAATGGTCTCAATAATTGTTAGGTTACTAAAAATCGAAGAGAGATTTCCCCGAAATTGATTCCTCGACAGTTTCAGAATGCGGAGTGATGTCATGCCACCCCAACATGGATGCACATCCCCTTCAATAGAATTGTCTGACAGATCAAGGTTTTGCAGGGTAGGCAGTTTGCACAATTCTGCATTGAAATCAACTTTCATCAGCCATACAGACCAAAAAGTTCAGTCTCAGTATTAATCTGTTGTTTTACATGAATTAGAAGAAATTATGAAAACATCTAGATATCCCAATTCTATTTTTCAGTTCAACCAAAATATGAAGGGGTGGAATGTCTTCGACATTATGTAAAATACAACATCCTCTTCTTACAACATACATTATGTAGCTCTGTTTGATTTTAAGGCAAATATTTTCATGAAAAATATTTCACTCATTTTTTGTTGTTTGATTGACCAAAAAGTAAAGAAAATATTTTATATCAAAAAATCAAGAACAACTTACGTTTTAAAAATCCGTAAGTCATTTTTGGATTTAAGTCTTTTGAATGTTGGACACTATTTTAACCATTTCACCACCACCACTACCACCACCAACCACCACATCGCTGCCGCTGACACCCACTGCCGCCCACCCCCACCACTGCCGGGATCACCCACCACCTACTGCTACCTACTGCCGCCCTGCCCACCACCACCACCATCACCACCGCTTACCACACTACCACCCATAGCTAGTATGCCACCGCCACCATCGCTCAGCACTCACCGCCACCACAAAGAATAGTATTGTAAAAAACAAAATTTTCAAGAAAATAATTTTCAAATGTCCATCAAATACCAGAAAATAAAAAGGAAAATAATTTTTTTAGTAAAACTTTTTACATGAAAAAATATTTTCCGGTTTAAAATGTTTTACATCAAATCAAACGGAGCCGAATATTCTTGTTTTCTATTTTCAAATTGGAATTTGGCAGGTAATTATCTGAGAGGATTAGCGCTTGGTAAATCTATAGAACACCAGCTTGAGAGAAGTAAAGACTGTTAAGTTAAGAACTCTGACCTTCTGGGGAGACTAACCCGCTGATTTTATTGCCTGGAAGGTCCAATTCTTGCAACTCAGGGAGCTTTGCAAACAAACTAAAATCTGGAAACCATGGCAGTGGCTCTGCTTCCCTGGCAGAGTATAAGAAGATCCTAGTAACATGGGAGGTCGTGGTGTTACAGTCAATCCCATCCCATTGGCAACAATCAGCGGAAAACCAGCTTGAGAGAAGTGACGTTGGCTGGTAGCTCATAGAGTCTCTTATTTGAAGGAGAGCCGTCTTTTCTTCTTCCAAGCAACCTATGCACAATCCAAACCAGCAAGAATTGATCATAAGCATTACAAGCCATGTTAGAAGACAACCATTGGCTCTTGTATGCTCCATGGTTGGCGGATGAATAGCTAGCTTGTCTGGGAAAGGAAAAACTTCTTTTAAATCCACCTTGTTTATGTTCTGCTATACTACGTAGTGGTTGTTCTAGTTTCTGTTTTCTTTCTTACTTTCTTTCTTTTTTTCCTTTTTTAACTTTACGATTTACCAAAATAAATTTACAAGATTAACATAACAGAAAAAGAAAAAAGAAGAGAAAGAAAGGAGTAAAAGTCTATTAAAGAAGCATAGCTCCACTTTTGTCCAATGTGTGGGCCATCTAGGCTATGACTCCAAGCGAAAGACTCCGGAAATTTAATTGAAATTTCTTGGAACCACCAAGTTTGTTGGTAAGTTGGCTGATGTTGGAAGCATAACCTAATCGTGACTTGACGGTCAGATTCAAGGCAAGGCCAAATTGATTTCAAGACTTGATTTGAGAGGACAGGCTAAAGAAAAGGGACCAAGAAATTGCTATAAACCTTCAGTTAGGTCTGAGCTTTCAAACTGTGAAGAGACGACCATTAAGTGGCTAGTGTTGTTGTGAAGCCGACTTCAATAATTAAGGTGGAACCCTGAACCCATTCTTCTTGTTGAATTTGTTATCTAAGGGCTACGCATTTCATTACAAGCTCACGCGGTTTGAGGGGTTTGTGTGGTCAATGTTAAGTCTATTTCAAGTATTTTTTTTTTTTCCAGACATTATTTCAATTGTACATTGAAGTCTCCATGATGACGAGCTATGAAACTCTAGGGAAAGCAATTGGAAAAATTATTCTTATTAGACTTTTGGAATTTTGTGATCGTGGATCTAGAACTCTAATTTTTGAGGTTTATGGCTCCTTAAAACAAAGCCTATTGTTCACAAATTCTATGTTCGAAGCTTTTAAATTTTCATATAGGTACAAAAATATTTTGTTTGTAGCAAGTGAGCAGGATACTGTTACATAAACAATTAAAATAAACATAACACAAGTAAGCAGCAACATTTTTCGTTAAATTGCGAAACGATATGAAAAATGAATAAGTAATGAGTACTCTCAAGCGAAATTTCTTGGCAGGACCATACTGTGTTGCAAGTTTAACCAGACTAATTGTGATTTCACCCTCAGATTCAATCCAAGGCCAACCTGTTTTTAAGACTTGATTTGAGAGAAAAGTCGACTGAACATGAGAAGGGAACAGTAAATTGCTATATATAAACCTTATTTAGTTCGGTCTGAGCTTTCATATGGTGAAGAGACGACCATTATGTGGCTATAGTACTGCCGTGAAGCTTGTTGGAAAAATCTGTGAAGCTATGAAATTGTAGTGGAAAATTTTATTCTTATTAGACTTCCTGTTACCTTCAATAGGGCTAGGCATTTTCATTTCAAGATCACGCGGTTTAGGGGTTTTGTCGTCAATGTGAAGTCTATGTCAAGTATATTTTTCTAGCTATGAAATTCTAGGCAAAAGCAATTGGAAAAATGAATTCTTATTAGACTTTCTGTATTTTGTTACTTTCAATAGCGGAAAGCCTCTTGATTGCTTTCCCACTCTCTCATTCTGATTGCTTGCTATCGATCTGCAGTTAACTTGAGCTGCATGCCAATGCATTGGGAAATTCTACACTAAATGCTTTTCATTCCAAGACAAATTGAAGAAGCCCAAAGCGTTTGACGTAGGTAGCAAGCACCATAATATAAAAAGCATGCATGGAGCGAAGGGGAACTGGAGGAATCCAAAGCAAACTTGTAAGTTTATATAATTGGCTAAATTTCGTGACAAGTCAAGTTTAATGTAATTTGGGGAATTGGAATATCAATCATAAGCATTCGGAAAAAATTTGAAATTTCTTCATGCAAGCTTGTGTTAAAAGAGACTTGTATGATATATCTTGGGCAGATAAATGGATTTCGAAAGACGTCGATGGACTTCTAGGGATCTTGATGGCAAAAACAGTGTGTTGAATGAAGAACAGGACCTCGTGGGATATTCACGGGATGTTGCGGGATGTCGAGGGCAAAAATAGTAAGTATGCTAAATAGGCAAGACTTTGTAGAATCCTCACAGGATGTCATTGGACGTCAATGGCATGCAAAATCTAGAGATTGAACTCGCGGGATCTCGAGGCCGCGAGACGCTCGAAATTAGGAATCTCGGGATTCGCACCGCTATGGTTTTTGCGCCTATTTAAGTACTAACACATTTTCCTATAAATGGATCTGAGCCGCCACATTTAAAACTCTTTGAAAGAAGATTTTTTCACTTTCCAAAAAGCTCAGAAACAAGTTTTAGCAACAATCTTCTTCAACTTAATTGAAGAGATTGAAAGTCTTGAAGGAATTCAAAGCGTAAAATCTGTTCTAAGGAGATCTAAACAGTGGTCAAGCATGAAAATGATGAATTATGGATATGAGCAAGATCCATACAATGATTAGATCAAGAAGTTGATATGTTTTGATTATAAAGATTTTTGTAACTGTTTGAATTATAAGTTATAGTGCATGATCTTTGTCCAGCAAAGAGGACACGTAGTTTTTCTCCCATTTAGGGTTTCCATGAAAAAAAGTTGGTGTGTTCTTAGTTGAATGGTTTGTTCCCTATTCTGTCTTGGATTGTACAATATTGCTTATAACTATTATAACTTGACCTAATATTGTAGTAATAAGTCTCTTGGAAAAAACATAGACTAAGGCTAGGTTTTTCAATTGGTATCAGAGTTGGACACTCAAAAAATCATTTTATTTTTTGTAAAAAAAGAGTGAGGTTCTAATTGTCTATGTCTATGGATTGGCCAAAGGAAGGTAGTTCAATTTCTCGGCCACCATTGCTTGATGGGACTAACTATCCCTATTGAAAAGCTAAAATGAGGGCTTTTAAAGTCAATCGATGAACGTGTCTAGAAGGCAGTTGTTAATGGCTGGACCCCACCCACAGTCCCAATCGATGAAGTTACTACCTCAAAAGCTGTTACAACTTGGGATAGAGTTGATTATGAAGACTATGGATGGAACAGTAAAGTTATAAATGCCATCTATTATGGGGTCACAGCAGAAGAATTTCGTAGAATTTCGAACAGTAAAGCTATAAAGAGGCATGTGATATTTTACAGATCACCCATGAGGGTACTACTACTGTAAAAATTGCCAAGCTTTAGCGATTGACAATTGCTTTTAAAACTTGAGAACGGGAGACGATGAAACATTTGATCAATTTTATTTTAAACTAAGTGATATCATCAACTCGAGTTTCAATCTTGATGAACAAATCTCTACTTCAAAAGTAATTCGCAAAATCTTGAGGTCTTTACCTGAAAGATTTTAAGCTAAGGTTACAGTCATAAAGGAAAGTAAAGATGTTGATGCCTTGAAAGTAGAAGACTTAGTGGGTTCCTTACAAACATTTGAAGCCAATTTTTGTCAACCTAGAAGAAGTAAAAGTGTTGCCTTAAACTCCATTAAGGAAAGCACAAATGAGGCTAATTATAGTGAATTTGATATGGTTATTGAGGAGATGGCTTTGTTTGTCAAAAAGTTCAAAAAGTTTTTCAATAAACGACAACAAGATCAATCTTCCTCTTTTGATGAAACTAAAGGAAAACCTTTTGACACAAAGAAGTTTGTAAGGAAGTAGTTTGATAAAACTGGCCAAAAATATTGCTTCGAATGTCATGGCTTTGGGCATATGCTACAAATTGTCCAAACAAAAAGAAGAACAAGGGAAACAGAGTTTTGACAGTCACATGGAGTGACTCTGAAAAAGAATAGGAATTTAACAGAGATAATGAGTTTGAGAATTTCACTACATTCGTAGCCTCTACTTCTGAGGTAACTGATGCTACAACCAAGGCCCCAAAAACTAAAAAATTTGATGAATCAGATAGTACAGTAGGATCTCTTAAGGAAGATGAGGGAGAATCAGAGGATGAAGATAACAATGAACTGCAGTGAGCCTATGATTAACTATACAAGTAGTCATACAAGCTTACCAATGTGAATGTTAAACTAGGTAAGAAGTTGAAAAAGGCTATGAAAGAAGTTGACTCCTTAAAAAGGGTGAATGTCAATGCTCAAGCAAATATTAGTCAGTTGAAGAGACATCAAACAACACTGACTGACAAAGTGAAGTTTCTTGAGAAAGATGTATTTGATAGAAATGGTTTTAAAAAGGCTCTTGAAGGAAAAATCCTTAAACTTGAAGCTAATCTCTTTGAGTCTAATCTGACATTCAAGAAGTACAAGGCAATTGCATTTGCGGTAGAGAAAGTGTACTTGGATCAGAAGCATCCTTAGGATACACATGGTATTGAGTATGATGCCAAACCATCCAAGTCAAAACAACACCAATACAATAAGCCCATTAAATTTATTCCTAAAGAAAGGTATAATGCTCCTCAAAATCAAGATAATCCTTTTCATTTTGTGCCTATCTGTCACTACTATGGTATAAGAGGTCACATTAGACCACAGTGTCATAAGTTGTATGGCTTACTGGCTGACTATGTTCACGCTCAGAAGCATTACAGTCAGGGTAAGCCATATAACAATAAGTTGTCTAATATATTTCATGCTCTAACTGAAACAACTCAAGTTGTGAACTCCATATTTAAGACGTTTATTCAGCCTACAAACAATGGAAACTATATGGCAAGACCTAGGGTTTATGCTAGACCTAGGACTACTAAGAATTTCCAACAACAATCTTCAAAGAAAGTTAGAAATTTTAAACCAAAGACTTTTTATTAGAAAAGCTGAGCTTAGAGGATATTTTGTGCATACAGCTTTGAAAGCTCATAGTTTCAATATGTGGTATTTGGAGAGTGGGTACTTGAGGCATATGTGTGGAGACAGTCCTACTTTGACACTGTGACCAAATGTGATAGTTGGTTGGTAACCTTTGGTGATGGTAGCACCTCGAGAGTTATTGGAAAATGTAACATTAAATCTCAAGGTCTACCAAACGTGAATCATGCGTTACTTGTTGATGGATTAAAGGCTAATCTCATAAGCATTAGTTAGTTATGTGATGCACAATACCAAGTACATTTTTCTAAAATTGAATGTTCCATCTTTGATAAAAAGGGTACTTATGTAATGAAAGGAGTGTGCACCACTGACAACTGCTATAGGATTACATTTGAGAATGGTATCACTTGCAATTCTGTTAAACTTAATGAGATTAAACTGTGGCATCAAAGACTCGACCATGTGAACTGTAATGATTTGTCTAGACTTTCTAGTTCAGAACTCATCCATGGGATTCCAAAACTTGAAAAATTCACAAATTATGTCTGTGGACCATGCCAATTAGGAAAAAAAATTAAATCCACACACAAAAAAGTTAAGTAAATGTCCACCTCTAAAACCTCTCAAACTTGTTCATGTAGATCTTATGAGTCCTACTTGAACAAAGAGTATAGGAGGTAAAAAATATATTTTTGTGGCAGTTGATGATTTCTCTAGGTTTACATGGATTGATTTTATTAGAGAAAAATCGGATACCTTCTCTGTGTTCAAAGCCTTATGTTTGAGATTGTAGGTGGAGAAGGGCACAAAAATTGATTGCATTCACAGAATCTGAACTGATCATGGTAGAGAGTTTGAAAACTTTGAGTTTGCTAATTTTTGTGATGAATAGGGTATAAGACATGAGTTTTCAACCTCAAAAACTCCACAGCAAAATGGAGTAGTAGAGAGGAAGAATAGAGTCATTCAAGAGATGGCCAGAGTCATGCTTTATGGCAAAAAGATTCCTAAAAATTTTTGGACTGAAGCAGTACACACTGCATGTTATACTGCCAATCGAGTCTATTTGAGAGTTGGTACCAAGCAGACTCCCTATGAGTTGTGAAAAGGTAAAAAGCCCAATCTTAAGTACTTTCGAGTATTTGGGAGTAAATGCTATATCCTATGAGATAGAAAGAAGTTGGGTAAGTTTGACTCCTGAAGCAATAAATGAGTATTTATTGGATATTCCATCAATAATAAAGTTTATCGTGTATTTAATTTGCACACATTAACTATGATGGAATTTATTAATGTTAATGATTTGGAGACACATACTGATCCTTCTCTTGATGAAGAGTGTCATGCAGGTAGTATGCCTATTGTGGAGGAATTTAAGAACTTAGAAAATGTGACTATAGTGGAGGAGACTAAAAGTGATTAATCTTTAGCTTAGCAAGAAGTGACTGTAGAATCCTCATCTGGAGTGAAGGTAAATCATCCAATGGATCAAGTAATTGGTAGTGTAACTGAGCCTATAAAAATAAGGCGTCAGGTAGAAAAATGAGGTAAACTACATGTGTTATACTTCTACTTTTGAGCTTAAAAATATGAAAGAAGTATTGAATGATGAACATTGGATAACTACTACGCATGACGAGTTGAGTTAATTTGCACAGAATGATATGTGGATCTTTGTGCCTAGACCAAAGCATGTTAATATGATAGGAACTAAATGGATCTTTAAGAATAAATCTTATGAACATGTTATTATCACAAGAAATAAAGCTAGGTTGGTAGCCCAAGGTTACAATCAAATTGAGGGCATTGACTTTGACAAAACCTTTGCCCCTGTTGCAAAGTTGGAGTTAGTCCATATCCTTCTTGCCATTACATGTCATTTAGGACTCAAGTTGCATCAAATGGATGTGAAGAGTGCCTTTCTGAATGGTATTCTTCAAGAAGAGGCCTATATGGAACAACCCAAAGGGTTTGAGGATCCACATCATCATGATTATGTCTATAAACTGAAAAAGGCACTATATGGTTTGAAACAAGCTCCCAGCGATTGGTTTGAGAGACTTACCACTTTTTTGGCAGTGTCTAACTTCTCTCGAGGGGAAGTCAATAAGACTCTGTTCATTAGAAAGGAATCCAAACATATTCTTATTGCTCATATTTATATGGATGATATTGTGTTTGGGTCTACCTCTGATATGCTTACTCATAAATTTTTTGAACATATAAAGAGTCAATTTGAAATGAGTATGATGGGTGAGTTGAACTATTTTTTAGGTCTTCAGGTTAAACAAATGGATAAAAAAATTTTTATCTCTCAGTCCAAATATGCTAAAGACCTCGTGAAGAAATTCGGGTTAGAAGCTGCTAAGCATGTTAGAACTCCTATGGGTACTAGTCTTAAGCTTAGTAAAGATGCTTCAGGAAAATATGTTGAACAAACTCTGTATAGAAGCATGATTGTGAGTCTTTTGTATTTAACTGTCAGTAAACCTGACATAGCCTTTAATGTTGGTGTTTATGCCAGATTCCAGACATGCCCAAAAGAGTCACATTTGTGTGCTGCTAAAATGATCATTAAATATGTGAATCTAACTCTTGGTTATGGCATTTGGTTTACCATCAACACTAATTCTGGCATTGCTAGCTACACTGATGCAGATTGGGCAAGTTCTGTAGATGATGGCAAAATCACCTCTAGTGGGTGTTTCTATATTAGCAGCAATCTTGTTACTTGGTATAGTAAGAAGCAAAATCTGATCTTCATGTCCACTATTAAAGCCGAGTACAGAGCTGTTGGTAGCTATTGTGCTCAGCTTATTTGGATGAAACATATATTAAGTGATTATAGTTTAAATCACAATATCATGACTATCTTTTGTGATAACATGAGTGCGATTAGTATTTCTAAGAATCCTCTTCAACACTCTCGCACTAAACACATTGACATTCGATGTCACTTGATCCGAGAATTAGTAGAAGAGAAGGTCATTTCATTAGAGCACATTTCTGCTGAAAATCAACTTGTTGATCTCTTCACTAAACCCCTTGGTACTCTTAGGTTTGAATTTCTGAGGAAATCCCTAAGAGTGTGCTCCTTTGAGTAGTTTGTTTTGCTGGGGTTCCGGCTTGGGTGTTTTTATTGCTTCATCTTATCCCATGACTCGTCTTGTGTGTTTTTGTTTAGTTTTTGTTGCATGTGTGTGTGTTTTTATTTGGGTTTGTCTTATCTTGTATTTGGTTTACTTGTCCCAGTTTAAAGCACTTCCCATAAAATGTTTGAAGTATGAGCATGTTCTAAATTGAATCTTTTATGCATCTTTAATTGTCTATTAGTGATTCAAATGACATTGATGATTCCAATCATGCAAATGCTCCATGTTTATTTGGTGCTCAACTCTTGAGATCTCTTAGAATATGGAATTCGATATTTATCATCTTTTTGTAGCTCTCATCATTGATGACTTCCCTTATACATGCAATGACTAGATTGACCTTATTCATATATATACCCTCTTTTGTGAAATAGATATGTGTTAGGTGGAAAGGGCTACCAGTGAGTTGTGTGAGAAGCTGCCGTTGTTATGTGATAAGAGGAGATGGTTACTTGCTCATATGTGTGAAAGCCGCCATCCATGTGCTTATTTCTCAATTCAAATTTAGAGAGATAGGGTTGGAACTTTGAAAGGTGAACATAATAGTCTGTCCTAAAGTAAAAGTAGAATTCTTGAAAAATATTATTGGGATGGCATAGGGTTTGACTTCTATGACATACTTGTCTAAGTAGAGGTTTCAATGATGAGCTCTGCCTTGATCTTGTACTAGGATCCATATTCTAATTGATCTAATTGACGGACTTGCATCTCATTCCCATTGTTGTTAGAATGACTCAAATCATCATCTCGTCTACTGAATTACTTCTTTGTCTTCTTTGAACATACTTGATGTTGGTTTATTCAAGCTTAAGGTTTTTTAAATTTCATTGGTTGATCTTTAAACCTATATTAATGTGTATGTCTTGTGCAAGGTTTGTCCTTTTTGTGGGGTATTGGTGGTTCTTTGTGTATCTGGAGACTTTGCGGGATCTCAACTCCGCGACATCTCATAACGTACGTTGTTGGATCTCATGGGTTCTCAAGACCGCGAAGTCAACTTATTGGCCTCCTTTTTAAACCCATCATTTTCTCTCTTTTTCTTTATTTGTTTTTGTTCTCTTTTGGGTCGTGTTCTCACCTTCGAGCACTCAATGTCTGGCCATTCGTGGTCCTCTCTTCCCATTTGATCCAGCGAGCTTAGAGTCTTTCTTTGTTGTCTTCTCGTCGGTTTGTCCCTTAGGTAAACGCCTTGCCCCATTCCTCTTCTTTTTTCGACGTTTTTGTTTTGATTGTCTAAACCCTAGGGTTACTTTTTTTGGGGGGGCTTTTCAAGTTATTTGTCTTTCTTGTGTCGATTGGTGGTTGGGTGCCCTTCGGTGGGGTGCTGGCTTGCTATTGGTGGGCTATCTTGCCCTAGGTCTAAAACAGTTGTGTTCTCGAAACGGCATTTGGGTTATCATTGGTGTTTTCTTTATAGCTTCAGTTTGCTTTGGACTAGTCATTGTTAGACAGGTGCATCTACTTTTGGGGTGCCTTGTGTTCTTGCTTCGTCTTGCATTATGATTCCTACCCCTTGGAAATAGAAGGGGCTTGATGCTCCACCATCTCACCGTTCCTCGAGTTCACCGAGCAAATGGCAGGCCACTGGCTTGCCCAGTAAGCGCCCCCGTTTTGGCACTTCTAATGCTTCGGGTTCTCACCAAAGGGCAAATTCTTCTCCCCCTGAGGTTTCTAGGTTTAGACCTGACTCTGGTGCCGAGTCTTGGTTCAATAGGTCTTTTAATTCTAGATATGTCTTTGTGTCTAGTGAGATCATTCTTGATTAGTTCAATGAGACCTTTATTTCTGCCTATTTTACAAAGTGGGGTTGGACTAAAATTGCTCTCTGTTCTGGGTCTGCTTACCAAGAACTTGTAAGAGAGTTTTATGTTAATATCGATGCCTTTGACAAGGATGATGGGACTCTAAAGTCCTTTGTTCATGGGGTGTCTCTTGAGTTCTCTATCTCTAACATTTGCACCTTTCACAACATCAATTGTCCCCTTTTTTCTATTTCTCCCTCTGCTCTTACTCCTGCAAAACCCTTTACTCCAACTCTTACAGAACCCTTTGTTCATGAGGCTTGTAAGCACCTCATTTTTGCCCACTCGGTAATCTTTGGCCTGACCGAGTTTAGTTTACAAACACCGCAACACATGCAAGCTCAAGATGAGCCTTTCAATCTCCAATCCAGTCAACTGGTCATTTCTCAGGCCCACAAGGGCCCGTTGGAGCCATAAGCACCATCATTCCAGGCAACTTTCTAGACCGGGCGTTCTTAGGAACCAACACCACCTTACAGGTAGCTCTCTAAGACCAGGCGTTCTTAGGGACCAACACCGCACAGGTAGTTTTTCGAAATTGGACGGTCTCAGGAGCCAATAGCTAGGTCAACACCGCCGCTTGCTAGCCCAACTTGGTGAAAAATGACCAAATCTACCCCTTGGGCCTCTAGGCACATTTTGAGAAAGTTCAAAATCCCTCAAAATGGTAAGTCCTCCCTTCTAAAATGTTACTAAACGGATAGGCGTACTCTGCATGCCATCCGGTCCAATTCCGGCTGACCCTAGTCAAAATGACCATTTTGCCCCTGAACGCCCCAACACTACACAAACCTCACCGAATGGTAAAAGACTCCCCTGAAAACATCCCTGAACGACCAGGCACACTTAACACAATGCTCTGAACCATTCCTGACCGTTTTCGAACAAACCTAGTTAAAATAACCATTTTTCCCTTGACGACCCAAACGCACCCCAAAACAACACCGGTCAGGTTACTGAACGGCGGATCTCGTCATGCATCCCTGTTTAACCTAAGGAAGACCTCATGACGCTAAATACCCACGACTCGATAAAAGTTCATCGGAGCGTCTTGCAGACGCTCCGCCAAAATTGCCTTTTCTCCCGAAAGCTCGTTCACAGGTCTTTCCATCGATGCGGCTTGATCGGATAGATCGCTTTCCGAAGCCCTTCATCGTATGGCTCAAACACTATTACTTTCGACAAGCCCTAGAGGGTCTCGCAAACGATCCTCCAAGGTTGACTTTTTATCCAATTCCCTGATTGAAACGCACTATCAAACAACTTGAGAAATGCATAAATTAGAAAATTTTCAAAGATATTTCCATAGTACTTTCCATCATTACGGTCTGATCAAAGAGATTGCTTCTTGAAGGCCTCAATCACAAGACTCAAAAATAGCTACTTTCGAACCCTCGCGGAGTGTATCACAGACGCTCCATAGAGATGCCATTTTATGCATGTTTCTCGAGACGATATCTCATACTTCCGAACACAGTTCAAACTTGCCAAAAGCACGAAAGTTCACCAAAAACCCTAAGAGAACACCCCGGGTACAATCGATTCCCCCGGAACCTTCCCGGTTGGCTCAATTATCGAGACAGAGTTTAAACGAACATTTCCTGTGACAAAGCGTATGCTACATGTGCCCAGATTTTGATTAGATCGACCAAATTTTGATTAACTGTCGAGATTTAGCCAGTACAATGGGTGCCACGTGGCATTCTGCCATTGGAATAGTATCGGCGTATGTAGCACATGTGCCTGTGTAAATTTTACACAGGCGCATGTCTTACAAGCACCAGTGTCCAAAACTTTTGCCTATAAATACTAGCACCCCCCTTTGCATATTCCAACTCCTAATTTGATGCGAAGCCCTGCTGAAACTGCTCCAAAATCTCAAATCTCCATACTTATTCTCCTCCTCTAACACTTAGGCTAGATTCCACCTCCCTCAAACCTGTACACTTCACCTACAAGGTCTTATACACCATTAAACACTTCCTTCCAGCCCTTTAAGCCTTCTTGAAGGTATTTAAGTTCAAGTCAAGGCCTCCATAGAAAACTAAAAGTGTGTTGAAGGCAAAATATGGTATCTCTTTTACATTTTTGTCTTCCTCTACTCTTCTCTTCTCCTTCCTAGCCTACTTAGGCTATTCTCTATTTTAACCCTCATCTTCAACCCCCTTTCTTGCATGCATGAGCCAAGAGGGTTCTTAGTTCATGCCTAAAAGAAAGCTAGTGAGAGCCACCGTGTAAGGGGATCTCTCACTAGCCTACTTTAAGATGGTATGGCTTAGGAGCCCCTTGTTTATGTGGTGTAGCCTAAAGCCTTGTATGTATTCATGACCTCTTGCATTTTGCTATTTTGGATCATATTTTGTGTGCTTGGCTTCATTCTTGTGTTTATGATCATGTTCTACAAAGTTTACATTATTCTTATCTCCATGTCAATTTCAAGTTCAATGCCCCTCTCAAAATAGTTTCAAGAGTTGGCTCCTTGAAGTTTAGGATGAGACCTTAGAAATCATGCCTTAGAAAATTCCCCACTAACCCCCCAACTCTCATTTTGACATCATTCCACTTTAACTTGCATAAGAATCATTTTCTAGCTCTCTAATTTCCAAGGTTTCCACTCTTTTAAGTTTAGTGGTTGGAATGGCCCCATGGAGCCCTCTCTTGAGTGGTCCCCCTTTTATTTGGCC
>CM065388.1:40060000-40125000 GCA_033060915.1 Euryodendron excelsum | reverse complement strand
TGAGCATTTATATGGTTATCAAAACTCTTTTATGCTGTGTTTGAAATCCGAATATATTAAAAAAAGACAAAAAAAAAAGTTAAGGAAAAAAAGAGCAAAATGAGAGATTTTAAATCCTCATTCTTTCATTTTTCTATTCTCTTACATTGGCAAGACACTATGACTAAGATTATGTGCTTATTAGACTGTTAAAAGAAAGCATTGTCACAAGTTGTATTTTTTACTGCTCCAAATATATATATATATATATATTTACTTATTTTCTTCAAACCCTAATTACAAGATAATGCTGTGTATGCCATTTCATGTTGAAATTATTTTCAAAATATATAATATACGTAGTAGTTTTGGGGTTTTTTCATTTTGGTTTTACTAGCTTTGAAGAAAGTCTTTATTGCCTTATTAAATGAATTCCACATCGAAAAGTGAGAAGTTTTGTAAGGCATTTATAAATGCCAACAACTTTCTATGTATTGTTTTAAAGCAATGATTGGGTGTAGCACTCAAGTGTGAGCATGTGTGCCAAGCCACATGTGCGCCACGCGCACGTCTCGCGTGCGAGTCGCGTGGCGCTTTAGTGGCACACTTGGCACTTGGACATGTGGCACGTGCGCGTGTAGCGTGTGATCAAGACCATTGATTTTTGTCAATCATGATGATCAACGATCGGATGGCTAATACATAAGCAAAAAAGATCGTATGGTGAGAACCACACCTGATCATAAAGGTGTGATGTATGATCTGATCAAATAATAAATAGATGCGATCTACATCGTTAGATTAAGAAAGGGGCGATCCGACGGCTGTGTTTAAACCTGCAAGTGACTGTTAGAAATCAGTTATTATTTGAATTCTAACAGTCATGTCTGGTCCAAAAAGACACCAAAATATCTATAAAAACATGGTAAATTCACAGACAAAAATATATAATTTTTCCTACAACTTCTCTATATATTGAAAGGTAATACAGTTCTTGATTCTTTTCTAGTTTTATTATTCATCATCTCTGAAGTTTATTTCTGCAGAAATAGACATTCAGATTCTTGGCAGACTTGATAATCAGAGGATATTCAGGTCTGATTTCGTGTGTGCAACACGCAGTCAAAACTACAGATTTTTCTGGGCTCCATTGTATCCTGGAGGTGATTCACCATTAACCCGGTGCACACCAAATTCTGACAATTGGTGAGGGCGAATATCGTCTTAAGGAAAACGATATTAATCGTGCCTTAAATGCGATTATTCATCTTCTTCTTTCTTTTACAGATTTTTGAACTAATATTTCATATATAAAAGGGATGGGTTTCAACTTTCTATCATGTGTTTAATTCTTGTAACTTTTTAAAGTTTAAATAAAGAATGAAATAAAATATAAATAATAAATAATACTTTATTTTTCCCTTTTGTCCAAGGTGTGGGACAAATAATTAATAGGCAATGACTCCAATCGAAAGAGTACTGAAATTAAGTTTATCGAAATTTCTTGGCAGGACCATGTCGAGGAAAATTAGCTGATGTTGCAAAAGCTTAAACAAAGTAGTTGCCACTTCACCCTCAGATTCAATGCAAAGGCCAAATTGTTTTCAAGACTTAAATTTGAGTGGGGAGACTGAACATGGAAAGGGATAGGCATTTCATTCCAGGATCACCCGGTTTGTGGGGTTTGTTGGTCATGAATATGAAGTCTATTTCAAGCATATTTTTCCATATCTTATCTTTAATTGTCAATGCAATCTCCCAGAAGACAGGCTATGAAATTCCACCAGAAAAATTATTCTTATTAAACTTCCTGTATATTGTTACTTTCAATAGAGCTAGGCTATTTTCTTTTTTCTTTTCTTTTTCTTTTTGGATAAGGGCTAGGCATTTTCCTTCCAAAATCACGCGGCTGTGGTCAATGTGAAGTCTACTTCAAGTTTACTTTTTCTAATCTTATTTTCAACTGTCAATGCAATCTCAATGACGAACTAGCTATGAAATTCTAGGCAAAAGCAATTGGGAAAATGATTCTCATTAGACTTTCTGTATTGTGTTACTTTCAGTAGGGGAAAGAGTTTTAATTGCTTTCCCACTGTCTCACTGTTATTGCCTTATATTTCATTATAAATAACATGCAAGATGTGTTTCACCCTACTAGATGAACACGAAAAGAGCAACTAATACGTGATTTATGGTCCTCTAAACTTTGTCTAATCAAATTCTAATGTCATCTCTCAATTTTGATTTTTTTCTATTTAAGCTTTCCAACTTAAAAAAAAAAAAAATGTGGTCCAACTTTTTAACATAGGTAAAAAAATAAAAAATAAATTATAATTTAACTTTTTAAATTATAATTTAATGTCAGTTTACCCACATTGAAATAAAAATTATTACATTTTCACCATCATAAAATGTAAAATTAGGGATTTATTTAGTCAAAATTCTATAATAATCTATGAGGCAAAGATAAAAAAAAAATAATAATTTCATGTCAACCATCTCAAAATGCCTAAGAAATAGTCAAAATGATTTATCAAATCTTAAATTTGTGTACCACCAATTATTGGCTCTGCTAATATTAAGAAGATTTTCAAAACTACATATTTATTAATCCAAGACAAAAACATCTTATATTGTATCAAATCAGAAATATTACAAGTGTTAAATTTTTTTCTTTTGTTGATATGCTTAATACGAACTTAAATTATAGTAGTTTAGGGGTAAAAATGTAGCAACTTTCGGTTTAGCTAGTAAAGTAAAACTAAATTATAATTGAGAGAGTTAAAATGTAATTAATTTTTAATTTTTTTAACATAATTAAAAATATTAAACCTAATACTTTTTTGGGTTTGAGCCTTTAATATGCTTATCAAAACTCTCTTTTAGTATTGGTAAGTTGAGGTCGAACCAGTCCGTCAGATGGCCTCTCTGTATCAAGTCTCTTTCGCATTAGGAAGGAACATTAAATTTACATGAAAATTAAGAGATTGAAACCAACCTCTCCGTCAACAATACTTAATGGATCGACTTCATGAACCTATCAATAATGGAGCCGAGCTGTGGTCTCTCCAATTGATTAAATTATTTCTTGTAAATTATACTTATTTCTTTCTAATTTAATCAATGTACTTAAACTCCCAAGCAGGTCTATTTCCCCTAAGTATGTATGATACAAATATTGTCAGTGATGATTTGGAGACTCCTATAGATCCTTCTCTTGATTAAGAGTGTGATGCAGATAGTATGCCTATTATGGAGGAATCTAAGAACTTAGAAAAGGTAACTATAGTGAAGGAGACTGAAAATGATCAATCCTTAGTTGAGAAAGAAGTGATTGTAGAACTCTCATCTAGAGTGAAGCTAAATCATCCAATAGATCAAGTAATCAGTAGTATAACTGAGCCTATGAAGACAAAGCGTTATGTAAGAAATGAGGTAAACTAAATGTGTTATACTTCTACTTTTGAGCCTAAAAATGTGAAAGAAGTATTGAGTGATGAACATTGGATAACTACTCTGCATGAGGAGTTGAGTCAATTTGTGCAAAATGATGTATGGACCCTTGTGCCTAGACCAAAGCATGTTAATGTGATAGGAACTAAATGGATCTTCAAGAATAAATCTGATGAACATGTTATTATCACAAGAAATAAAACTATGTTGGTAGCCCAAGGTTACACTCAAACTAAGAGCATTGACTTTGATGAAGCCTTTGCCCCTATTGCAAGGTTGGAGTCAGTATCCTTCTTGCTATGGCATGTCATTTAGGATTTAAAGTGCAACAAATGGATGTGAAGAGTGCCTTTTTGAATGGTATTCTTCAAGAAGAGGCCTGTGTGGAACAACCCAAAGGGTTTGAGGATCTACATCTGTCACGCCCCAAAACCCAGCCTATACAGATTTAGGATACATGACTGGCCAGTAGCAAGGCTACCCCAGGCCGCATTACATAAATTGGTTGATCACCTATGCATAATTATTTAGAATGATGCCTAATTGCGGAAAATATAACTTTTGATAACTTGAAAACATAATCTGTGTCATAGATGGTAGAGCTGTGCCTAATCCAAAATATAGCATACATATGAGCCTACTCAAGGGTCACTAAAGTTATAACATTATACCATTACAAAACATTAAGGTCCAGCTCTCAAACATATTACAAAACATAGGCCCATGGGCCATAGCTTAAATCCACTTATGGCCTCATTCTAAGGCCTCCCGGATTAGCTACCTGAAAATCATTTGAGAAAACGTAAGCTAATGCTTAGTGAATAACAATGATGCATGAGCAAGAAAATATCATAGACTAGCAATTATATCCAACGTATGAGGATAGATAATCATTTATGCATGAGGATATGAATTTTTGAACATATAAAGCATATGCTTGGAATTCATAGGTAACGTAAACATCATTTGAAATGTTTTAACATTTCAAAACATGGTATCGTAAGAAGAGATGCAACGTAACATTATTCTTGATATAGCATTTCATAACTTGTCGTAAAACAAGTGAACATATCATAGTTCTCGGTTCAAACATAAGTGTGCTACAACTCGACATATGAGCTAGTTTCCATAGTAATCATGTAGGTCACGCTAAGGTTCTTTAGGTTAGGGACGTCTCCCAACATAGATAGTTTATTTTCCATCCCCTATTATAGGACTATTGGGCTAGATTAAGGTCTTACCACGAGAAGACTCGAGTTGGTACCATAAATTAGAAACTTAGCATCTTTTTCATTTAAATATTATAGTCCATGGTTTTCATTCATAACATAAATATAACTTGCATGCATTTGAAATATGACATTTGTAACTAAACATAACATTGATGCGTTGAAATGTATAGAAAATATTCATGATATAGAAGTGAGTTTAAAAACATTTGAAAATTAATCTAGTTTTACTTATGGCATATCGTTACTCACTTTTCTCCAATTGAACGGGTGATAAACAAGGCATTCCAACACAAAATTCATATAGAAGCATAGAAACATCAATACATGGTTCTGAGGCAAAGCAATAACACATAAATTGAGACTACGCACATAAGTCCCTCGACCGCGACTCACCAACACCTCACTCTCACAATGAAAGAGCGAGATTAAACTCTAGGGCGAGGTCCCAATGTAAAACGAGAACATAAGGTTGAGGGTGAAGTATGAAACCTGGAACATCGATTTTTTCATCGCGTCCCAACTACCCAAAACAAAGGATACACATTCTAGGCTACTTCCATCTGAAAATAGACTCAAAGGCCTTTAATTTGATAGATCAAGGGTCAAAAGCACATTTCGAGTGGAGAAGTTGGGTCTCTTGAAAAACGGGCTAACATTTTGAAAAATAAGGTTATCAGCATAAATTTGGGTCAACTTCAAACTTCAACAACTCACAATCCACAAGGAAGTAGGGTGCAAACTTTATATGGATGAAAAGATATATGTGTCTACTATTTAACGGCTCAAATGATGCTCAAAACCGAGTTTTCTAGGGAAAGTTATGATCAAATTGCAAAAAGGGTAAAAAATAGACATACCTTTCGAACACCCAAGGGGTCGTTCGAACACCTAGGCCAAAATGGCCAAATAGCCCTCTGATAGTTTGAACGCCCCCTAGGCCGTTCGAACGCCAAGGCAAAAAGGGCATGACACCCTCTCTGGCCGTTTGAACGCCCAAATGGGCTGTTCGAATGCCAGGCTCACCGTTCGAATGCCATATCGAGCGTTCGAACGCCTTGCTGCGCAATAGCAGAAATCCGAACCAAAACTCTCCCAAAACTCCTCCAAACACAACCAAACCTTCTAAATACTCTTAGGGCCCAAAGATTAGCCCACATGGATGACAATAACTCAATAAAGGGGAGGAAGAATAACCAAAACCAAGGGATCTAGAGAAAGAATTCAAAACCCTAACATTTCACATATTTGGGGATTTTCAACTCACCACTCCCAATCTTCAACAACTGAGCTTCAAGATCTCTAAATCAAGTAATTGGAACTGAAGGGGTCCCTCAAACTCAACAACAACACCCCTAGATACCTATATACAAATGCCCAGCACAAACCACCAAGATAGATACATATACATATACAATTTTAGAGAAAGAATGGAACCTTACCTTCTTCAAGCTTGTTCAAATCTTCAAATGACCTCTCTTGGCTTGGGTTGAAGCTTTCTAAGCTCCCCTTCTCCTTTTTCTTCCTCTACTTCTACTCTCTCTCTCTCTCTCTCTCTCTCTCTCTCTCTCTCTCTTTACCAGTTGTATGTGAGTATGCGTATGTGTGTGTGTGTGTGTGTTTTGTGTTATAAGAAGACACACATGAAAAATAATCTCATGTATCTCACACCTCCAACATAAGTTATAACATGACTTTTAATTGGTCAACTTGACCCAAATGCTTATTAGAATGATATAAAATTTAGAGAAACACATAAATAGGGAAATTAATGGGTTCAAGATAATACAATATCGTCCTAATCATGTCTATAAACTGAAAAAGGCATTATAGTGTTTGAAACAAGCTCCCAAATATTGGTGCGAGAGACTCTATGCTTGCTCACAAATTTTCTGAACAAATGAAGAGTCAATTTGAAATGAGCATGATGGGTGAGTTAAACTATTTTTTTGGTCTTCAAAAGTTAAACAAATGGATAAAGAAATTTTTATCTCTCAGTCCAAATAGGCTAAAAACGACGTGAAGAAATTTGGGTTAGAAACTGCTAAGCATGCTAAAACTCCTATGACTAATAGCCTTAAGCTTAATAAAGATGCTTCAAGCAAAGATGTTGAACAAACTCTGTATAGGAGCATGATTAGGAGTATTTTGTATTTAACTACCAGTAGACCTGACATAGCCTTTAATGTTGGTGTTTGTGCCAAATTCCAGGCAAGCCTAAAAGAGTCACATTTGTTTGCTATTAAAAGGGCCATTAAATATGTGAATGAAACTCTTGGTTATGGCATTTGGTTTGCCTTAAACACTAATTCTGGTATTGCTGGCTACACTGATGCAGATTGGGCAGGTTTTGTAGATGATCGTAAAAGGACCTCTGGTGGGTGTTATTATGTTGGGCATGGGAAGAAGCAAAATGAAATCTCCCTGTCCATTACTGAAGCTGAGTGCATAGCTATTGGTAGTTGTTGTACTCAGCTTATTTGGATAGAGCAGATGTTAAGTGATTATGGTTTAAATCAGAATGTGTATTTTGTTTAGTTTTTGTTATATGGGTGTGTGTGTGTGTGTGTGTGTGTGTGTGTGTTTGACATTGATGATTCCAGTCACGCTCATGCTCCATGTTTATTCGGTGCTCACCTCTTGAGATCTCTTAAAATATGAAATTCGATTTTTATGATCTTTTTGTAGCTTTCATCATGGATGACTTCCCTTGTACATGCAATGACTAGATTGACCTTGTTCATATGTATACCCTCTCTTGCAAAATAAATATGTGTTGGGTAGAAAGGGCTACTAGTGAGTGTGTGAGAAGCTATCCTTGTTATGTGAAAAGAGGAGATAGCTACCTGCTCATATGTGTGAAAGCTACAATCCTTGTGCTTATTTCTTGATTCAAATTTGGAATGATAAGTTTGGAATTTTAAAAGGTGAACAGAAGAGTCTGCCCTGAAGTAAAAGTAGAATTCTTGAAAAATATGATTGGGATGGCATGGGGTTTGACTTCTATGACATACTTGTCTAAGTAGAGGTTTCCATGATGAGCTCTGCCTTGATATTGTACTGGGGTCCATATTCTTATTGATCTAATTGACAGACTTGCATCTCATTCACATTGTTGTTAGTATAACTCAAATCATCATCTTGTCTATTGAATTACTTCTACGTCTTCTTTTAACATACTTGATGTTGGTTTATTCAAGCTTAAGCCATCCTAAATTTCATTGGTTGATCTTTAAATCTGTGTTGATGCGTATGTCTTGTGCAAGGTTTGTCCTTTTTACACGGTCTTGGTGGTTCTTTGTGTATCTGGAGACTTTGTAGGATCTCGAGTCTGCGACATCCCGTAATGTACGTCGTTGGATATCGCAAGTTCTTAAGGCTGCGAAGTCAACTTATTGGCCCTCTTTTTAAACCCCATCGTTTTCTCTCTTTTTCTTTATTTGTTTTTGTTCTCTTCTAGGTGTTCTCACATTCGAGCCCTCGACGTTTGGCAATTCGTGGTCCCCTCTTCTCCTTTGATCCAGCAAGCTTGGAGCCTCTCTTCGTTGTCGTCTCGTTGGGTTTGTGCCCTAGGCAAATGCCTTGCCTCACTCCTCTTCTTCTATCGGCGTTTTTGTTTCGATGGTTTGAACCTTATGGTTTCTTTCTTTTTTTTAGGGGGGGTGGGGGGGTGCTTTTCAGGTTGTTGGTCTTTCTTATGTCAATTGGTAGTAGGGTGCCCTTCGGTGGGGTGCTAGCTTGCTATTAGTGGGCTGTCTTGCCCTAGGTCTAAGATGGTTGTGTTCCCGAGCTGGCATATGGGTTGTTGTCGATATTTTCTTTATAGCTTCAGTTTTCTTTGGACCAGTCATTGTTGGACTGGCGCATCTGCTTTTGGGGTGCCTAGTGTTCTTGCTTTTGGGGTGCCTAGTGTTCGTGCTTCGTCTTGATTAATGGAACTCTAAATTAAGTCTAAGCCCGTGCATGTTTATCTTCTCTGCAACTCCCTAATGTGTATTGTGCCCATTACTAATTAGATGTAGGTAAAGAGACAGAAAAGAAATCGATTTTTTTTTATTCTATTTTTCTCTTAGAAAGAGAAAATGATTGACCATTCAATAATATTTTTCAAGCTAAAGTCATTTATGCTTTTTTTTTTTTTTTACTTTTGTGGTTTGAGCATTTACAACGCTTATCAAAACTCTTTTATGCTGTGTTTGAAACCCAAATATATCAAGGAAAAAAAAAGTTGAGGGAAAAAAGAGCAAAATGAGATATTTCAAATCATCCTTACTTCTTTCATTTCTGTATTCTTTTACATTAGCAAGACACTATGACTAAGCTTATGTGCTTATTAGACTGTTAAAAGAAAGCTTCAAGCATTGTCGCAAGTTATATTTTTTACTACTCCAAATATATATATATATATATATATATATATATATGTGGGGTAAAAGCACACGGCCCAATCTATCTGGCTAGGCCCAACTAACACAAGTAGAAGCTGGGCAGCCCAAATCGAGTACTAAAGGACGGTCCGACCCAAGGTGCCGACCAGATGCCAACCTTGGCCCAAACCGCAAAAGGTGAGCCCAAACCGCTAGCGGTCTTAGAGCATTAAATGCGGAATTGACCTGTATTTAATATGCCAGCGGCTCCCCACGCGACGTCGACCTACACGTCTGATCAGCCAGATTCATCAGCGGTGGTAAGGCAGGCCCTGCATGTCGTCAGTCGGTGGCAAATGATAAAGCCTACCTAACAGACCATGATAACTTGCCAGTATGCTAGGAGCAAAACACTCCATCGATCGCACTATAAATACCAAAGACCTCAAGAGCCAGGTATGGACAGTTAACTCCAAGTATACACAAATTTTATCTCTTCAACTCTTGATTAAGCTTGCTAACTTAATCATCGGAGTGTGATTAGCCCAACAAGGGTTGACCCATTCTAACTTTTCTTTCTTGTAGAGAGTTTGGACTCATCAACATTGGCCAGAGTGATCGGCCAAACCTTCCCGAAAAATCCCACTTACAATTGGCACCGTCTGTGGGAAGGCTGAAATAACCATGAGTTTGAACATCGAAGAGGAAGAAGAGAAAACCACATTAAACGAGGTAACAAAGCCTCCTCTAGCAATGATCAAACAAACTCGGCGCATTGCCAATCTACCCTAGTAGATCGACACCGAGGCAGAATATTGAAATCAGAGATACGAACCCCTACTGAGAGCCACCAGGAAGCACAAGACGGACTACGGAGGAACCCGGACTATGTAAGGGAGCGAAATTTCCACAGAAACTACCACAGGGACCTTGCCCCCTCGACCTCCAGTGGGCGCATCCTAAGTGCAGATACTCTCCGTTCGACCGAAAGGGAGATTCAACGGCGCGGCAAAAAGATTGCCTATCTCACCACTCAGGTCCGGCACATGAAAGAGGCAATCTTCGGAATGGATAGGTGTGGGGGAGAAAGGTCCCTGAACAATGAGAGAATTGCAAGAAGCAGGGATGTTGCAGTGCCTCGAGTGAGAGGAAGCTACACCTCTAGCACCGAGCGCTGCGAGGACAAATGATCAAATCGGCGCCGAAGAAGGAGTAAGACTCTGTAGAACGAAGCACGGGCGGATGACGGTCGGCAGCAAAAAGACTGGGAGAAATGGTTCAATGAAAAGCTGGAGGACAAGAAGCACCAACCTAAGGACCACACAGCCCATGACCTGGTCAAAAAGGCTTTGGACCAGATTGCATCCACGCCATTCACAGAGGAGATTGAGTCCCGCCCAATTCCTCAAAAGTTTACTCTATCGAAGTTCACTCTCTATGACGAAAAGGTTGACCCAATTAACCATATCCAACATTACAAGAAGATGATGGTGTTATGGTGCGGAGACCAAACGTTGATGTGCCGAATCTTTCCCTCCAGTTTGAGGGACATAGCCTTACGGAGGTTCGACAAGTTGCCATCCAGATTAGTGTCAAGCTGGAGGCAATTTGTCGAGTTGTTCACCGCTGGCTTCATAGCCAACAACACGCAACCCAAGGAGGTCAATTTCTTACTAACCTTGTGAAAAGACGAGGGGGAAGGATTGCAGGTGTACACACAGCGATACTGGGAGGCTTACAATGAGATTGACGACTGCAGCGAGCAACTTGCCGTGACTCAATTCAAAGTCGACTTTCCCAGGGAACATCGTCTGCGACAGTCTTTGATGAAGAAGCCAGCCCTCACTGTACATGAGTTGATGTTGAGAATCGAGCGCTACACAAGCGTAGATGAGGACGTGCCTCAGACAACCTCAGCGAAGGTCGGCATCGTCGCCGAGATGACAAACAAAAAGGAAGCCAAGAAACCTCGACAAAAAGATAACAACCGGGGAAGAAAGGTGAATGATGGGGTCCACAAAGTCTTTAAGGATCCCATCTGCAAAATCTTGCCCCATATCCGTGACAAGCCATTTTTCAAGTGGCCCCCGAAGTTAGGAGGGGACCCAGCGTCCCGAGATCAAAAGAGGTTCTGTTCCTACCACCGCGAGAAGGGGCATAAAACGGAACACTGTCGGCATCTCAAGACCCATTTGAAAGATTTGGCCAAGGTTGGCCATATCGACCAATTTATTGATCGGGACAAGACAAAAAACGTGGCCGAGCAACCGCGAGTGGAAGATGTCCCCCACAAGGAGATTGAGGCAAGACCGATCCGAGTAATCAATGTGCTGCATGGTTCGGCTGAATCAGAGACCGTCGATCCATATAGATACCGGACCAAAATACAAAAGGCTGCACACTTGAGGGAAGTAATGCAGATACAACCATCGAGAAAAAAGGTCAAGGTCGGCCATGGCCCTGCGTTCATTACCTTCACTGATGAAGACCTCGAGGGAGTGTAGACCCCTCATAATGACGTCTTAGTTGTAACGCTGAGAATGGCAGACTATGACGTGAAAAGATTGCTCATTAACCAAGGCAATTTGTCTGAAGTCATGTATTACAGTCTGTTTAAAAAATTAGAGCTAAAGGAGTCTGACCTCCAGCCATCACTCAACCCGTTGGTCGGGTTTAGCTCAGAACTGGTTTGGCCTTTGGGGAAGGTAACGATTCCTTTGACTGTTGGAGGAATTACGTTGCAGATGGAATTTCTGGTAGTCAATGTGCCTTCCCCCTACAATGCTATCATGGGATGAACCTGGTTACACCTTATGAAAGCTATCCACACGTCCTACCATCAACTAATCAGATTTTCGATCCCCGGTGGAGTAGGGGAAATAAGGGTAGACCAAGTGGCTGCCAAACAGTGTTTCCTGACGGCATGCACAAAAAAGACAAAGGCTGAAAAAGTACAGATGATAGAGCTGCACGAAGACACCCCTACTATCGACAATGTGGGTCAGACGCTAGAGAACAAGGCTGTGGAGGAACTAAAGAAGATGCACATCGATCGGCAGGATGATAAGTACTTCATCATCGGCACATCCTTATCCCAGCCCTCTAAAGAAGAGCACTCGTTGATCGAGTTGTTAACAAATTACGTTGAAGTGTTCGCTTAGACTCCTTATGATACTAGTATCGCTCGACGCCCCCAACTTGGCGATGTCCTTCTTCTGGAGGACGCTCTTAATAACTCCAAAAGCGACCTCGGGTTGATCAATCATCAAATCAGCCGTAGTTAGAGGTTGGCCTAAAATATCTGGTGTAACAGTAACCACCTCTCCAACTTCCTCCACCGTACCCTTGGCAGCACCGACCCTTGGCTTCTTAAGGGCTGAAGGTAGGGCGGCAACCTTAGGTGCCTTTTTCTTTTGTTGCAGGGTCACTGGCTTCTTTTGAACGAGAGCGACTTCGACCACTAGGGTAGTCTTGATATCGGCGGCAGGAGGGTCAGTAGAGGTCGTTGCAGTCGTCTTTATTGGCTTGCCCGCTGCAGCGAACATCATCTCCCTTAAATTCATTTTGTCCTCCTCGTCTAGAGATGGGGTGGATTCTTGTGTTTTGGTAGATAGTTTGACTCGGCGGTCTGGGATCGTGAGTGGCGACGAACTCGAGGCCGAACTATTCGACTTTGAACGGGCTTCGCGTTCAAGCAGTTCTTCGACAATGGGCCGTGACAGAGGAGAAACGGCAGTTGTTACTTCAGTGGGGGCACGGGCTCTTTCGACAGCAGCACTGACTGGAATTTCCTCAAAATCTCCCTCAACACCTTTCTTGGCTAATCTCACAAGGACGCTCTGTGGGATCCCCGTGTCGGCGATAAAGGTCTAGTAGTGGAGAGGATAGTTGAGCAGTATGTGAGCAGTCCGAGCAACGTCCCTCAGTTTGCCTTCGCCACGAAAGTTCAGAGCCTTATTCAGGTCAGCGAAATTGACAAGCCAATCTCGTACTGCCGACTGCTGCTTCTTCTCTACAAAATGTCACAATCAAGTTTAGACATGCATTAGAATTAAACTAGACACACAAAATGAAAGGTTGGCATCAAACCTATGTTGAGGGGAACTCTAAAGCATTGGAACGCCGATCTTTCTCCCTTAGCAAGGTTACCGAACTCCTAAAGCCTGGTTACCCAAACCCTAACGTCATCAACGCCCTTCCCGGAGGAGAGTAGACACTTCACTAACTCCCTGGCCTGCTCTACAGCCCTCAAATAAACTTTGGAACTCCCCCCGACCTTACAGAGCGCATAGCAGTAATCAAGTTCGGCGAGCCCCAAGTTCACACCCAGGCGCCGATTAATCTCAAGCATGCCAAAGATGATCATATATACATTCGACGACAACTGAGAAGGCGACACCTTCGTTTTTACTATGAACTTATGGAGTAAGGGATGAAGGGGAAACCTAAGGCCCCCTTCTACAATGGCAATGATTGGGAATGGTACTCCCTTCTCAGTTTCCCCTATACGATGGTCATTGGGATCGACTAGCTCTAAGCCAATCTCGTCCAGGATCTCAAACCTAGCCCTAAAAGCAACAATGGCCGCCGAACCATCTAGCGTTTTTTTAAGACAAAATGCCATCAGGGGACAACTGTCGAAAACGAAAAGGAAAGCGAAGAAAAGCACGAGAGATATGCGGGCTTAGAAAGACTTACAGTGGTGGGAGTCGAAATTGGCAACGTACACACTAGACAAAGAGATGAAGAAAAGCAAAGTGTCTTTCGCCAGAAAGGGCATCCTCCTTTTATATACATTCAAGCCGTTAGTTCGCGCGCGGGAAAATGGCTGCAATTATGTCGCTCCGCCGAAATGTCCCATCGGCCGTTGATTCGACCACACCCCATCAATAGAGCATTTAATTCCCGCCGTCCGCATGGCCGGGTAACCGTAGAAACGGTCGCACGCTTGAAAGAGTGCCATTATGACCCGTTGTAGCCCTTGGCTGTCCGAAAAATTCAAAACGACGTAAGGGCTGGGGGGCAATTATGAGGTAAAAGCACATGACTCAATCCATCTGGCTAGGCCCAACTAACACAAGTAGAAGCTAGGCTGCTGGGCGGCCCAAATCAAGTACTAAAGGACGATCCAGCCCAAGGTGCCGACCTTGGCCCAAACAGCAAAAGGTGAGCCCAAACCGCTAACAGTCTCAATGCATTAAATGCGGAGTTGACCAGCATTTAATGCTCCAGCGGCTCCCCATGCGACGTCAACCTGCACATCTGATCAGTCGAATTCTTTAACGACGGTAAGGCAAGCCGTACACGTCGTCAGTCGGCGGCAAATGATGAAGCCTACCCAATAGGCCATAATAACCTGCCGGTAGGTCAGGAGCAAAACACTCCATCAATCACACTATAGATACCAAAGACCTCAAGAGCCAGGTATGGACAATTAACTCCAAGTATATACAACTTTTATATCTTGAACTCTTAATTAAGCTTGCTAACTTAATCATCGGAGTGTGATTGGCTTAACAATGGTCGACCCATTCTAACTTCTCTTTCTTGCAGAAAGTTTGGACTCATCAACATTGGCCAGAGTGATTGACCAAGCCTTCCCGAAAAATTTTACTTACAATATATATATATATATATATATTTACTTTCTTCAAACCCTAATTACAAGATAATGCAATGTATGTCATTTAAAATATAAAAGGGACGGGTTTCAACTTTCTATCGTGTGTTCAATTCTTGCAACTTCTCAAAGTTTAAATAAAGAATGAAATAAAATATAAAAAATAAATAACACTTTTTTTTCACTTTTGTCCAAGGCGTGGGACAAATAATTAATAGGCAATGACTCCAATCGTGGAAAGTTAGCTGATCTAGCAAAAGTTTAACTAAAGTAGTTGTTACTTCACCCTCAGATTCAATGCAAAAGCCAAATTGTTTTCAAGACTTAAATTTGAGAGGGGAGACGGAACATGGAAAAGGATAGGCATTTCGTTCCAAGATCACGCGGTTTGTGGGGTTTGTTGGTCATGAATATGAGAAGTCTATTTCAAGCATATTTTTTCATATCTCATCT
This sequence comes from Euryodendron excelsum, assembly GCA_033060915.1. Lineage (NCBI taxonomy): Eukaryota > Viridiplantae > Streptophyta > Magnoliopsida > Ericales > Pentaphylacaceae > Euryodendron > Euryodendron excelsum. Next base: position 40,109,899 of record CM065388.1, on the reverse strand, counting down.
TTGATTGTCAATGCAATCTCCCTGAGGACAAGCTATGAAATTCTAGGCAAAAGCTAGGCATCTTTTCCTTTTTTTTTGGATGAGGCGCATTTTTCCTTCCAAAATCACGCGGTTTGTGTGGTGAATGTGAAGTCTATTTGATATATACTTTTCCTAATCTTATTTCAACTGTCAATGCAATCTCCATGACGACTAGATATGAAATTCTAGGCAAAAGCAATTGGGAAAATGATATACTTATTAAGCTTACACAAAATATATATGCTTATGCAAAATCACTCTCTTTGTAGTTGAGGTCGAACCCGTCAGTCACGAAGACCTCGGTCTCAAGTCCGTTGCACATTAGGAAGGGACGTCGAATTTACATGGAAAGAGATTGAAACCAACCTATGGGATTTCATGAACTATCAATAATGCAGCCGAGGTGCATGTGGAATCTCCAATTAATTTACATTTTTCTGAGTCATATTTATCGAGGACTTACGAAACGAGTCCTCAACAACCTGAATACTGCTTTCTGATCCTTCTCCATCCATTCTGTTTTAATTGCTTTCCCATAACAACATACACACACACACACACACACACATGTATATATATATATATATATGAAGATGAGAGTTATGAAGAGTTCGTTTGCCGCTATCATCTATGCCATTATAATTGGGTTCTGCCGGGGGTGCCTGGAAGAAGAAAGGACTGCTCTCCTACAAATAAAAGAATCCATAAACAGCCCAGAAGGATCTGCTTTCTCAAGCTGGTATGGTCAAGATTGCTGCCAATGGGAAGCTGTTGAATGCAGCCCATCCACGTCTAGGGTCCTCAAATTGTTCTTATACGATAGAAGGGATCCAAACTTGCCCGACGAGTGGTATCCAAATGTTACCTTGTTTGCACAGTTAAAGGGCTTGCAAGAATTGCACCTGCAACGGAATGGGATTGGTGGATTTGTTTCGCCAACTGGTAATATGCTAACCTTCTGTAAAGAATTGTACCTAAATCTTTTCTCTGTTGTTTTTACTTAATTCATCCAGGATTTCATTGCCAAAAGTGGATAAAGAAATATAAGTTAGGCTGCAGATAAATTAATCTAATTTGGGTTTGATCGGCATTGAAAATCAGAAACAAATCAATTAAGTAAAAACAACAGAGAAAAGATTTAGGTAAAATTCTTTACAGAAGGTTGCCAATTCTCAAGTGTCAGCTTTAAGACAGTGCTACATAGAACGCCAAAAAGAGACCATTACCCGTAAGGAAACTAGGAGAGAAAAAAATATTAAAGAGGTGAAAAACGAATACAATGAAATATCCAAATAAATGAAGCGAACAATATTTTCAACAATCCATTGCATTTCTCTCTTCTTCCTCCATTTGCTGAATGGACAAGACCAAATGGAATTAAAGAAACTGATTCACTTTTATTGAACGGAAAGCTATTTGTTTTGCAAGTTTACAACTGATGCAATGAGAAGTTAATTCAAGATTAACTTCCATAGAGAGAATTATGAAGGAGGTTTAATTGAAGCAGCCATCAATGCACTAATATACTTCTGAGGAACATGTAAAATATCTAGAGGAAAAAGCCTTCGGATTTTACTGCTTGCCCTAACTTGTTTCCCTGTTAAATGACCAGAAGAAGAAAAAAATGACAATAAGACATTGATCACACCGCTGACCAATAGAAACCAAATCCGTGAATTTCTGGCACATCGAACACATAGGATTGGAAAATTGATTGGAACGGATAACAGAACTAATATGACTTCTTGTCATTATAGATCTATTAAAAGTCCGAATAGAAGGAGGTCCAAAAATAAGACTGGGTGAATTTAGCACATCAACGTTAGAATTCATATGATTTGACACTCTATAATCAAGAAGCGAAGGATTCAAACGAACACTTGACACGGCTGAAATAGGTTTAATTACAAAACTACCACTGCCATTTCATTTTGGTGAGTATTTTTGTATAAATTTTTTGTAAGAATAGCATTTTTCATAGGTTTATTATCTGTACTAGATAGAGCTTGGCAATGATCCCTCAGACTTTATTTACTGTTAGACCATTAGATTGTGGCGCAAAACGTTGAGATTGTGAAACTAGCTTATGAGAACAAGTACTAGAGTTTCTACCCGTTGAAACCAAGAAGAATGCATAATTAGATCCATAAAAGGCATTGCAGAGCCATGTGAGGCAGCACTTGTTCCACTCAACTTTTTAGAAATTTTATGTTTACCTCTAATTTGAAGAGTTTCTTTCAAATTTTGCCCTTGAAAATTTGTAAGTGCCCTCTATATTTTTAAAAATTTTGTTTTGACCTATAATTTTAGATTATTTGCAATTTGTCCCCCCTAAAAATTTATGAATGCTACCTTAAAATTTTAATTTATTGTAAAAATCCTTTTATATAAGCTTATGTACAAAAATATGAAAGTCAAGTGACTTATTGTTGATTGTAAATAAAAGAAAATTAGAATACTCTGTTTGGTTATACTTTTTTCTTGTTTTTGGAAATAAATAAACTTTTCATTTTTTCATGTGCTTAGAAACAAAAAATGGGACCATGAGACCATCAAATATATAAACGCTTTCATTTTTTCATGAAAATGATTTATGAAATTTAAAAAATAATTTTTTTCCCTAAACCTAGAGTGTATTCCAAAAATCTTACTAAAATCAAGTTTTGAAACCAATTTACCAAATTTTGTTTAAAAATTTTGATTGTATAACATTATGCTGGAAATTTTTTTCTATTGTGAATAAATTTTGCCCCCTTAGGTAAACTTTCTCGCTCTGTCATTCATTAGACCCTTGTTAGTTGTACCACGAGGGTCGGCCATGATGACTTCCAAGTACGCTTTGTCCAGAGCCAAGTTGATGACAAGATTTGTAACAGATTGTGGACTATCTTTCCAACCATTTCTAATACTAGTGGAGAAACTAAATGATAAGAGTAATATTATCCAGTCGTTGAGTTGACTTGAAGGATGCCATGATAATAAGATAAATCAATAGTAGAGTTCAAAATGCAGTTACATGTTTTCTCACAATTACCAAAGCAAGGATCAGTCTTGAACAAGTTCACCTGAAGCAACATTGAATGATGGAGATTGGATTACTGTGTACGAAAGCAAGACAGAGGACCAAAATATGAAACTCAAAACTAATCATGGTTGAAGCTTGATGTTTATCATTGCTAGATGACTCACACAAAGACTTGTTCTTGATACATGACACATCTTTGTCAAGTCACTGACTTCTTTTCTTTTTCTTTTTTTTTTTTTTGGGAAAAATTACAGCACTTCATGAACTCAAGCACCTGCAAAGGTTGGAACTCCGAGGAAACTCTATAAAAGAAGGGTCTCATCTCTGTTGGGGAAAGATGCCGTCATTGCATATCTTAGGCTTGTCGAGCAATACATTACAAGGTCATATTCCAAAATGCCTATGCGAGATGCACTCTGTGACAAAGCTAGATCTGTCTAACAATAAACTCCATGGAGACATTGATGCCTGTTTCAGTAATATGAATTTCCTAAAGCATCTAGACATATCTGGTAACCTTTTTAATGGGAGCTTTCCTTCGTTGCTGCTTCGCAACATTACAAACATCGAGACCTTTATTGCTTCCCAGAACAAGTTCAGAGAGAAGATCTCGTTTTCAATGTTTGCCAATCTCTCCAAGCTTAGTTATCTTGACCTTTCAGACATTGATAATTTGGAGGTTGAAACCGAGTCCCCTGCTTGGTCCCCATCTTTCAACCTCCGTGGACTATTTTTGGGTGGTTGCAACCTCAACAAGCATAGCGGTAATACGATCCCCAGCTTCATCTCCACACAATACCATTTACTATCCCTGGATTTGTCTGAAAATTCACTTGTTGGAAGCATTCCTTCTTGGTTGTTGTACAATCTCACTTCAAAATTGTGGCTGAGAGGCAACATGTTGAGTGGCTCGTTCCCCCAGCCAAATGGAAACATGAGTTTCAACCTTGTTGTGCTGGATATTTCTGATAATTTGCTTCGTGGACCGATGCCTTCAAATCTCAACATAATTCTTCCGTATATAAACTCTCTTGACCTATCAAGGAATCAATTTCATGGAGAGATTCCTGTACTTAGTATGGCAGAAAACGGGACTTCTTCATTGGAATACTTGGATTTATCTAACAACAGGTTCTTGCAAGGGAAAATACTCCCAAGGAATTCCAGCTTTCCTAAATTGAAGTGGCTTTATCTCAGTGGCAATAACTTTACAGAAATTAACTCTCATAGCTTGTCGACGTGCTCTTCTTCTCTTCAGGTCCTGGATTTGGCAGAAAATAGGTTGTCGGGTGAGCTTTCTTCCCAACTGCCTCTTCTAACTGGGTTGAAGGTAATCAGCCTCAGACGAAACCATTTCGAAGGGCGCATCCCAGCAGAGCATCTGTGTCAAATGCAAGGTTTGCATTTATTGGATATTGCAGAAAACAATTTCTCCGACACAATTCCCTCATGCCTCAACAACATTTCTTCTTGGACAGAACATCCCAGTTTTGGCAATTTGAAAGTGGGATATATTTCGAGGGCCCATGCTAGTTTTGTCATCACAAAAGGTATGGCAATCAGCTTGGTTAAAGTGCCATCGTTTTACACTCACTTAGATGTATCTTCAAACCAGCTGACGGGCACCATTCCCTTCGTAATGGGTGACCTCAAAAATATGAGAATACTTAATGTCTCCAATAATCTTCTCACTGGTCATATTCCAACAACTTTGGGAAGCCTGGGGCAATTAGAGAGCCTAGACCTTTCCCACAACAAGCTGTTTGGTCAAATCCCTAACGAATTAGTTGCTCTTGAATTTCTGGAAGTTTTCTTGGCGGCTTTCAACAACCTGTCAGGGCCCACACCATTGGGAAAGCAATTTGACACATTCTCGAATGATAGCTACATAGGCAATCCCGGTCTTTGTGGACATCCGCTAGTTAAGGAATGCTCATCCTCCTCCTCTAATAATGTACCAGAATCAGCAGCAACAGCGGCAGCAGCGCCACATACGGAGGGCGCCAGAAAAGTGTCTGGACTCCTCCTCCTCACGGCTTATATTTTTATCATGGGTTAGTTATTATTTTACCCTTGCAACTTTATTTTAGATTTTGATGTTATCTTTTTAACTTTTATTTCTTCTATTTAAGCGCTATTATTTTTAAAAGTATGTCAATTTGGTTAAATATTTCGTAATAAATAAATAAATTGAAGATTCTTTATAGTTTAGACATCTAAATTATGACCTAATATAACTTTACCCTTATTTAGCTAAAAATCATTATAATTTCACCATCAAAATGCCTAAAAAAATTACCAAAATCTTTCATAAAATCATGCGTTTGTTGACCACCAATTGTTGAATACCAACATCAAGGATATCTGTGAACTATACATTTATTAACTAGAGTTAAAAAAAAATATAAAAAAAATTCTTATATTAGTAGATAAAAAATCCTACAAGTGTTAATTTGTTTATTTCATAAATAGTGTCAACACAAACTGAAATTCTAATGGTTTAATGGTACAAATATAACAATTTTTAATTTAGCAAGTAAAATGATATTGAAACAATGTTGACAGTGTTAAAAGTGTAATTAAATTTTAATTTATTTTGTAGCTATTTTAAAATATTAAACCATATTAACTTACTTTTAAAAGTTAGAATACATAAATAAAAGAAATTAAAGTTGAATTATAACATTAAAATCTAAATCAAAGTTAAAGTCACTGAATGATTATCTACCTTTTCGTCATTTGTTGGCTCGTCCATTATGTCATATAGCTGAATTGTTACAACTAAATAAATATAAAATAGACATTACAATTTGCTTCTTTTTTTTTTTTTTGGGTCTGTCAACTGGGTCCGGATCCAATTAATGGTTGAAAAATTAATATATGTTATAAACTAAATAAATTTGAAACAAGTAAAATATTCAGATACAATATATAACAAAACTAGTTCTTCTGAAATTGTCAAATAATATTTAAATAGTTCTTCTGGAACTATGGGGATAGATCTTCTTGATCACTCAAGCATGTATTTCTTTTATAAGACAAAATATAAAGACAACAAAAATTAAAATAATTTACCTACACTCTTTGCTTTTTTCTTTCTTCTTTTTTTTTTCTCTTCTTCTTTCTCTTTCTTTTCTCTCTCTCTCTCTCTTCTTTCTCTGCTCTCCTTTCTCTCTTTCCTCTTCCGTTTATATAAGCAACCAAGTGGTAGGTTAATCACATGTTTGGTGAAGGTCATTCATCGGTCAACACCCTTTCATAACACTCTCCCTTGAATGACCGCTACAAGAAACCTCATAAAAACCGTAGCGAAAAAAAAATTGGTGTGATAAAAACTGTCTCGTTAAAACCTTGCCAAGAAAAACTCTATGGGAAAAAAATTGCTGACGAAGGAAAAAGAGTAAAGTCTGCAACTCCTCCTTATTCATACATCTGGTATGAAGTTGAAGTTAATAGCTTCAATTGTAAAGATCTTTAAGACGACGCATGCCAATGTTGTGTACCAATTTCTTAATGTTGCAGTTAGGAGTGTTTTAGTAAATAAGTCTGCCAAGTTGTCAGTTGAACGTATCTGCTTGACATCAATATCATCGTTTTTCTGAAATTCATGTGCATAAAAGAACTTTGACAATATATGTTTGATTCTGTCACCTTTGATATAGCTTCCCTTGATTATGCAATACATGCTGCATTATTTTCATATAATATCGTTGAGATATCTTTAATCGATGATAGTTCGCAACTATCTTGAATATGTTGGATCATAGATTTTAACTAAATGCATTCTCGACTAGCTTTATGAATTGCGATGATCTCAGAATAATTTGAAGAAGTTACCGTTCATGTCTACTTCACTGATCGCCAAGATATAACAGTGTTACCATAAGTAAACACATACCCAGTTTGAGATCAAACTTTATGTGGAGTAGAAAGGTAGCTAATGTCTACATAGCCAATTACTTCAGGTTGTGACTCTTTTGAATAGAATAAGTCTATATTAGTTATCTCTCGTAGGTAACGCAGTATATGCCTGATTCCTTTCCAATGTTGTTGAGTTGGCACAGAACTATATTTTGCCAATACTTTGACAGAGAATGTAATATCAAGTCTTATACAATTTATAGGAGATATAAGAGTACCAATTGCACTAAGATTTGGTACTTCAGGACCAAAAAATTTATCACCATCTTCTCAAGAATAGAAATAATCTATCTTGTTGTACATCAAGTGATCAGACATCCATTGGAGAATTTCATGGATGAGCTTGTTCAATATAACATTTTTTTGTATATGTCAACTGATGAATAAAATTCTTTTTGACAAATGCTTAATCTGTAAGATAAGATAATAATTTGTTCCCCCAAGGTATTTTAAGTTTAAGTTATTCTTCAAATAAGTAGTAACTTTTGTAATCTCTTTCTCGAGACAAATAATATTCAAAATTGCAATAATAAGAAATTCTAATTTCAAAAACAATGCATGGATAATTATACTATTCACATATCTTTTAATCGATATTTATTGGGATAATTGTACTATCTGCGTTCAAATTGTATAACCTATACAAGAATTTTCATGCATATATCATTACGTAATCCACCATATGAATATGTTATTATACAATTATTAGATGCATATCCAGTTATTCTGAAACTGACAAATTAATCAATGATATGAATGTAATTGTACCCTTATAGGATAGAATTCTTCATTATAGTCAACACTAAGTCTCTGCGAGAAATCTTCTAGTACGAGTCGTGCTTTATATCGTACTATTCTATTTTCTCATTGCGCAAATACTCATTTGTATCAAACCGGTTTGACATCTTCAGGTGGATGGACTACTGGTCCGAATACTTTACAGCTTTTGGTGTTTGGACTATAGGTCCGACATTTGCTGGTGTTTGGACTACAAGTCCGATATTTTCATCTTCTGGTGTTTGAAGTACAAGTTTAAATACTTTACACTATGCTAATGAGTTTAATTCTAACTTAGTAAGTTCTTTTCATTGTGATCGATTAGATTATCGACATTTGTCGACTGTTTGTGGTTTAGTCTCTTTATTACTTCTTGTAATTGCATTTTAATATGTTGTTGACAAAAATATCATTTCTATTCCATCGTTCTCCTGTATCATTTATTATTCATTGAGATCTCATTATTGTCAGGTACCATCTCCTCTGCAAGAGATATCTCTTCAGGAGATTTCTCTTTTAGAAACGGTTTTCTAGTACTCATATTTATCCTTTTAAAAAAATTCAGTGATGACACAATGACAAACCAAAATAAGTAATGACCATAATAAACATCATTAAATAATAACACCAATATGAATAAAACAATAGCAGGCGGCAAGACAACCTTATAAAGGAACAAAAAGTACATAAACGGCGTACAGACCTTAATAAACATTCTACATGAATGTTTGCTTTTTCCCATTGTCTTTCTAAAAGCATTACTTCTAGAATAATATCAATATAAAATATTGAAAGCAATACATATAATAAAATCTAACAATTATCAGTTAATATTACCGTACTATTAATTAAATATTATTTCATATAATTACTATGCAATTACTATTCATCACTGTTCATAGTAGAGTTCATCCGATCGATATATATATATATATATATAATATCACTATTTTTGTCTCTATTATAACTTTCAATCCATATATTAAAATATAGTCAAGTCACATGTTTGTGGAAAGCTATTGAAATAAGGATTCAAGATTTATAAATATTATAGGCAAAACATGCAAGATCTGAGAGAAATAAAGTAACAAAGTTTTGAAATAAATACTATTTATTTCAACAGTTGAACTATTGTTTATACTATTAATGCAAATTAAGTGAATAGTAAAGAAGCCAAAATAAAAATAAATTACACATAAAATGAAGGAAGAACACAAAACACTTAGAGCATCATGCTGATAATGTGTTATAAACTACATGAATTTGAAGCAAGCAAAATATTCAGACACAATATATAATAAAACTAGTTCTTCTGGAACTGTCAAATAATAATTAAATAGTTCTTCTGAAACTATGGGGATAGATCTTCTTGATCACCCAAGCATGTATTTCTTTCATAAAACAAAATATAAAGATAATAAAAATTAAAATAATTTGCTTACACTCTTTACTTTTTTCTTTCTTCTCTTTTTTCTCTTCTTTTTTCTCTTTCTTTTCTCTCTCTCTCTATGTCTTCTTTCTCTCTCTCTATTTTTCTCTACTCTCCTTTCTCTCTTTCCTCTTTTGTTTATATAGGTAATCAAGTAGTAGGTTAATCACATATTTGGTGAAGGTCATCCACCAATCAACACTCTTTCATAACAATATAGTTTATATTGTCTATTCTCTCCAAGTTGAGTTGGATCTATGCGGCTTTTGTACGCGCCAAGCACACACCCAATTATGCCACGTTACGGCGTGTAGAAAACATACTCTGGGCTTTACCTCGGCTCGACACAAGATGTTGGCCCTCCAAGGAGCGTACTCAAAAAAAAAAAAAAAAATTCTGCACCGAAGTGTTATTATTTTCTTCTAAAAATTTAATACGAAAAGAAAAGAATAAAAAATTGAGCACGCACGTCAAATAAGACTGAGGGACCTTCAGCGTTTACTAGATGTTCCCTTTCCTCTGGCGTCTACTAGTGTGGGGGACTTCAAAAGAAAACAGGATGCTCTCTCTCCTCTAGCAACCTTCCAAAATACACAATTGTTATCAAAATATTGGTAACTCATTAGCAAAGTCTATTTAACAGTAACATATTCAATATTAAATCTTTTTTTATTTATAATTTCGTCAATTAAAAAAGATTTGAGGTCTTTTGTTGATATGAATTTTTATTGACCGGTCATTTTTCTTAAAAATTGTGACCGTAATATATTACATAAACATTGTACTTCTCAAATATGCGTACAAGAATTGCACCAGCGAATCAGAAGTACTAAAAAACTGCAAAAAAAAAAAAGAAGGTAAGAACCCATTTATTTTTTTCCCCCACTAGGAAAAGGAAAACTTTATTAGGAAGAATCGATGTGCAGCCTTTTAGTTACACTAATTGTATTGTTTTATGAATTGCTCAATTTTGAATTGATTACTTTAAAATTTGAGAATTTATATAAATGGGTTAATTCATATATATATATACATGTAAAAGACACGATATTGAATATTTTTCTTTTTATTTTGGCAGATTAGACTTTGAATTTCCAAATTGCCCATTATATAATATTATTTTTAAAAGAAACAACTACTATCATATAATAAATTATTTTTGTTTCAAAGTGATTCGTAATGCTAATCAGATTTTTTTATCATTGTCGAGAATGGGTGCTAATTATTACCTAAAAGCAGCTTTATGCATAAATTGGCATCTGTATCACAACAGGATTGTCCGTCTATTTTCATAAGACAATACTATTTTCCGCACGAATTGAATTGAATTTTCACTTCAAAGAGTCATTCATGAATCATATGACAATGACAGTGAAACAAGTTGCTTTCTGCATCCGATTTGAGTGTTTTTGGGCACATACGCAACTGATTCAACCAGCTATATACACAAATTTTAGACTGCAATACTTGGATTGGGTCCATGCCTAGAAAACCGACAAGGCAAAGGCCTAACATAATGCTTGTGCATAACTCCACAATCTCAGCCCAATTTTAGAAGTAACAAGTTTAATTCAAACATTTTTTTTGTTTGCTGCTACAGCATCCCAATCAACAGCAAGTAGCCCAAGGGCTTTAATAATGGTATTTAATGAGAGTAGTCTTGGGGCGAAATTACCAGCCCACGTCCCTTCCTGGCCCCACGAGATACTGTTTCAACTATGTCAATGAACTCCTTGTCCTTCAATGCCCAGTTGATCTTATTATTATTTCCGTTGAATATGCAGTGAAAGTACTCAAAATATAAAAAGAAAATTTAATTAATATACAACCACTCTTACAATACATTTTGCACCATATTTATACTATACATTAGGTGCTTTCACTACACACTAGTTTTATTCACTCCTCACTTTGCACTCACAGCACTCTAGCACTCTATCAAGCACTCGCTTGATTTGCTCTTGGCACATCACAAAGATCCCATCATCTCCTTATCCAGGTAAGTATTGGCGGAGGGAGAAAGTTCTAGAAAGATATAGAGAGATGTTTAGGAGATAGTAGTTTCTAAAGAGAGAGCAATGGAGAATATTCTAGAGAAAACTATCTAAGGAGAGAAGAAGTCCCAGTGTAGAATAATCTAGTAAAAGAACCTTCTAGAGAAAGAGAGGAGTGTAGAATAATCTAGTAAAAGAACCTTCTAGAGAAAGAGAGGAAGTGGTAATTTCTTAACAATTTCAATTGCCAAGATCAATCAAGATGTGTTTGCTCCTGAAAAAGAACATTATAGTTGATGGGTCATACAATTCATACATCGTACTGAAGTCAGGGACCTCTGTTATGTCCACCAAGTATATCACCGCAAAGTTCTTAATGGTTTTAGCAACCGAAGCCAGCACCTCATCCATCTACCAACCCAGAAGCGAACTAATAAGATAAAGTAGACAGATGCCAACACAAATACTCCTCTTCAGAAGGAATCCTTTTCCTGAAGAGAAAAAAAATTGCAAAACAGAAGGAAAGCCAGAAAACCAAAACAAAAATAAGGACAGAAATGCGGGAGAGAGAAGAAAAAGAAGAAAAAACAAAAAAGGAGGGAGAATAACACAAAACAAAGATTCCACAGCTAGTCAGTTAGAAATGGAGAAAGGAAATTTTGAAACCAAAGGAAAAATATACAAAAACCTATTTCTTATTTCAATTGTAATAGAAGTCAATAAAACATAACCCATTATCCTTTTCCAGAAAAGCATTTCAAAATTCGAAAGAAAAAGAAAAATGAATCATGTCACACTTACAAAACGATTGACCCCTCAAAAACCCAAAAAATAAATACGCTTCTAAAAATGTGTCATGTCTGTTCGGATACTTGGTAGACACCAACACTCTATGGACACTCTATGACACGGGTCGAATACACGTCCAAATTTGTTTTTTTATGGGGATGTTTGGACCCAGCTTATTTAGTAGTTTATGGTTTTTTTGAATTGTGTTTGTGTAAGTGACTTAAAAAAAACTATTTATGTTTAATCACATTTTTTTAAAAACCTATTTCAAAAAAATGACTTTTTAAAACTAATTTATAACTTATAGCTTATAAGCAAGACACCCAAACACCTCCTATGTCAAAATTTCTTAGAACCGGGCAGGTTTCAGATAATTGAGGGACAAAAGTATTCATCACTTAAATGCACAACAAACAAATTGTAAATTTGAAGAAATTAAGTTGTAATCTCAATAATAAAATGAAATCAATGTAAAATTTGTATTCATTTATCCCTCTTTTTATAGACTTTTTAATTTATGAATTCTCTACCAAGTAGAGATACTTATATGAATGTGACATGCTTGTCTCAAACATATGTTAGACACCGACACTTGTCGAACACTTCTTGACTAGTATTGGACACACATTCAAACAATTCGTATTATTTTTCAAAAACATTTAGAAGCAAATAGGTTTTGAACACTTGAGGAAGCTAGGTATTTATTGCTTGAGCACACATGAAATGCACTACAAATATGAAGAAAATAACATGGGAACCAGTAGCAAAAAAGAACAATATCGATGTATTTTTATTAATCCTTCATTCTTCAAACTTTTAAATTTGAGTATTCTAAAACATAAAAACTTCCAATTTGTTTATGAATGGGGCTTATTAAAACTTATTTTCACACTTTTTTTTCAATATGTATAATGTGATAAATGATATCTTACTATTTCGTTATTATAAAATTTAATGTGTTTGTAATGAAAATATTATTATTATTATTTTCATGTACACATATAATAATCTTTATTTATTTCCCATTGTTTCTCTGCCATCATGTCTATAATTTTTCAAAGATTTCTTTATTAGTTGTATCACTTGTCTGTTTAATAAAAACCTCAAGGCGTATCTAGGAGCAACATTACGAGAATTTAAGAAGCACGAACACAGACGATGTGTCGAACACGCCAACACGATAATTTTTAAAAAATTCAGAACACAACATAGTAGGGACACGGCAAAAAGTTACTTTTATATTTTTTTATATGTCATAGATAACACCAATTAAAATTTAAAAAATAACATATTTAATTCTTAATTAGTTAATTACAATTCATAAAAAATGATAAAGTAAACAATCATATCAACAATAAAAAAATTGTTCCATCAATACATAAGACTATAAAGTCATAATCTACTGAAAATATTAAAACGTCATTACGCTTCATCAACTATCCATCATCATCTCATATAAAATTCATAAAGAATACACAAAACAAATAAACCATCGACATCAACAGCATACCTGTTGTTCTTCTTCTTCGATTCAACAACTCTCTCTCTCTCTCTCTCTCTCTTTCTCTCTCGCATGATCGATTTGGTTTGACAATGTTATGTTCCCTTTTCTTTATTTTCAAATTTTAAAGTTTTCTTATTTACAAATAACTTTATTTTTAATTTTTAAAATTTATAGTTGCGCTCCCGTCGTGTTCCTAAAATGTCTAAAATGAATGTCAATAGCATCGATATTGATACAAATACATCATCGATATCAATAGCATACCTGTTGTTGTTCTTCTTCTATCCAACAACTCTCTCTCTCTCTCTCTCTCTCTCTCTCTCTCTCGATGGATTTGGTTTGACAACGTTATGTCCCTTTTTATTTATTTTCAAATTTCAAATTTTTTTTATTTACAAATAAATCCTAATTTTAAGTTTTAAAATTTATAGTTGAGCCTCCACCATATCCTTAAAGTGTGAAAATATAACACATATGTCCAAGTGATATTCATGAAGTGTCCGATTTATAAATAGATAAATAAATAATTGAACACTTAAAATGAAATATTACAAACGTATTTGAGAGTGTCCCATACGTGTCAGTATCCGAAAATGCACGTTTTTACCTCATAGACCAATGATTTTTACCTGGTTATTTGTTATGTATGACTTAACACTTCATCATTGCGATATATTTGTGTTCTATCTCAAGATAACTATATTTCAACCTATACGATGAACAACACGTATCATGATTTTGTAACATTGCTGATTTTACAATATGGAGTAAAAATTATTGAGGTGTCTGACTAACTTCACATATACTTAACCTCGGTTTAAGAGACCTAAGAAGTACACGTGAATGACACTGATATGCTGTCATGACAGTTTTCAAAAAAATAGACACAAGTTCAAAGATAGTATTAATTAAAGTTAATAATCATATATCTGGCAACATAAAAGTCAAATTAGGTACAAATTCAAATTATTTATATTTTGCAATTAGATTCCAAGTTAGTTTCTTTAAATTTGTAATGTATTTTATGTGTATTTGAGTGATAAACATGTGTAGTGTGTCGAATTGTGCCCGATTCCCCAAAACATTTAAAATACTACACCACGTTTAAACGCGTTTGCGACAAGTGTTGTGTCCTGCCTTCTTAAAAGTATATATGCTTACAATAACTTATATTTGAAAGATGATTGGTGTACATTATCAGTTATCACAAGGTTAAGGGTCCTCTGCCTGCTGGATAAAGGCACGGTGAACACCATAATCTATAAGAACCAGCTACTTCTATAAAGCAGAACCTCTGATACTTGTGATATGCTGGCCGAAGCAGTTTCTTTTGCCATAAAAATTTGGGTGATGCAAATGGTGGTGATAAGTCATCTTCTATTTGCCAGATCACATATGGTCTCACATCTGATATGCAACTGCGCGCTCCAGCTTCTGATGCCTCTATTGATAAGCAAAATTGGTCTACTAATCAGTTGACTAGGGTAAAAATTCTATTCCTTGTGATTCATAATTCTTTTTGTTTCCTGATGCTTTGGTTTGTATTTTTTTTTGCCCTGGTTGGGTCGAAGTGTCAAACAACTCCAGTTATCTTTCGTAAATGGCGTAATTGGTAATACAAGCGAATGATAACTTGGGTCTCTCTTGGGATTCAATTCCTGCAATTTTTCGAGTTTGTACTGCATTCTTGACCTTCTTGTTTCTTAGCCCTTGTTAATTAAGAGATTTGCAAGATAATGGCTTCCAAAGATTTGAAGAAATAATTTTGGTGCATCTGGAGATAAAGAAAGCAGGTTGACTGTCAATCAAGAAACAATTGAAAGTGTTTGCAGAAAAAAGTCATCTGAAGTGGGTGATAAAAATTCATCCATTTCTATAATAGTTACTTGGATAAAAATTTTGATCTACTTTGTAAGGTTGAGCTCATAGGTCAGTAAATTTGGAATTTGTAACATACGTTGACCTACCTTTTGATGGTATCATATTTCTTTTTGAAAAAGCAAACATGAAATTGTATCTTTGGTTGAGAAATGGTGGCAAATGTGATTTTTCACGATGAAAATTAGCTTCCTATCCTGTATCGTTTAGTATGAATGCGTAACTATATGTTGCTACATTGTTTCAAATATAGTTGTGGATACTTGAGAAAGGGGAGCAATTAGAACAAATACAAAAAATTGATGTGCAGGAGGAAGTAACGGCTCCTAGGGATGAGGTTCCCCTATTACATTTATAGGGAGTCATCATTTATCTTTTCTTCTCAACTTTAGCATCTGAAAAAGTACTTTGAGCTAGAGTTTGTATTGCTTAAGCTTCTATTAAGTTTCATTTCTTCTCAGCTTTCGCATAATGTTGACCACTTCAAATTTCTGCCTTTCATCTTCTAAAGGCATCGACTTCTCAACAAACATTTTCAACCTTCCTTCTTTGTCACAATTGTATTTTTCCCTTGAGATATTGGTATAATGCATGTTTTTATGTACTTCTATATGTTATTCTCGCGGTGCACTGAAAAAGTCGTTGCATGATTCACATATAAGAAACACGAAGTCTATAAGCAAAGTGGATACAGTCACATGCAGATTTTTATGTTTTTGTACGAGTTAGTGTTTTTATTGGAAAGAAGGGTCTCACACAGTGGCGGACTCAGAATTTTGATTGAGGGGAGACCACAAAAAATTTTTTTGTTAAAAGGAGGGTTAAGAATTTTTTATATTTTTTTATATTTTAAGGAACAATATACTATATAGTATTCTAAATTTTCAAAAATCTACAAGGATAAAGTAAAATTTAGAAACTTTGAAGGTGCTAATACACCATATGGTATTCTAAATATCTAAAAATCTATAAAAGTGAAGTGAAAATTTGAAACTTTGAGAGGCCGATACACTTTATTGCGTTCTGAATATTTAAAAATTTATAGGATATAAAACAAAATTTTTAAATTTTGGGGCCACTGTGACTCCACCCGCCTCTTGCGTCCACCATGCTCTTTGGGACAACCTTTAAAATTGTTGTACCTTTCCTGCTTTGGAACGAATTTGGTATCATGGGTGTTAGAGCTGGTGATGTCATTGCTTCTTATATGTCTATCAAGTCAGATTCAGTTTTCAATTGGAAATTTATTTTGCAAATCTATTTGTTTTTTTATTTTTATTTTTTGGGTGGGTTAAAAGCATTCAGTTCTTTGATCAACCATACAACATTAGTCTTGCTATTGACAAAAGAATATAAAAGATGTTTAATCGGAAATGGAACACATTAGAATAAAAATTACGATTAAGTTATAAAGAAAGCATTGGACTTCAAAGAATTTTCAAAGTATTTGTGGAAAAAAATTTTATGAGCAAGGATCTGGCCATATGTGATTGCATGGTTTATTCAATTCAAGGGACTACTGGTTTATTCAATCAAATATAATATTTGACTATTTCTTCTAACATATAACAAACTTATCCAGTGTTAGAATGTCCAAATAAAAAATATAACGTGCAACGCACGTGCATTATCACTAATTAGTACAAAATTTTAGAGAGCCACTTTTTCCAAATAAATTATTACAAATTTAAGAAGGCCATGGCCACTTCCCTCGGTCCCTGTAAGGACTCTTTAATTAGCTTTGGACACTGGTAATAGCTCTTGGTTAGGGGGCAATTTAGCAAGGATTAAATGGTATCTCATTGATATGGCTATGGTAGAACTAGTAGAAGCCCTTCTATATAACTCTAAAACATATAATTAGGAAAGATACTTAAAGGTATACAAAAAACAAATTAGGAAACATACTTAAAGTCATAAACATATAATCACAGCAACATTAAAAATAAAAAAAAAAGCTGGTGTACACATGACATTCACCAAGCAAACCAATAGTCCAGAAAGTTCAATTTCTATAAATACATGGCAACATATTGTGTATCACGTAGAACTTTTGGAAAAACAGGTCAAGTATATCGGTCCACAGCCGCAAAGTTGCTTCTCCGCCAACTTTTACTGAAGAAAATAGGTGCAATAGCACTCCAGAATCCCAAAGCATACGACATAGCCACACAAGAGTAAAAAAAACAGAGGTTCATGGATTATCCAATTCTCCTCCATTGGCCTTCCTTCTTTTTTGTGATCTTTATTTCTGTCATAAACATCTAAGTCCTTTTCATCTGAGCTCCTTTTTTTGTAACGGTTCTCCACAGAGATTTGGATTGCCTATGTAGCTATCTTTGGTAAATGTGGAGAGATGTTGAACAAAATGGACCATGCCTGACCGATTGGGCCTAGTTGGCTTTGCATTTTTGGATCCCTTCTGGAGTCCTCAGTAGCTCATGCAAGGTGGTCCTCATTTGTTTCATGGTTGGAGTTTTCTAAAGGATTTTGGGCCACGATGGGAAAGCCCACTACAGCCCTTAAAAATGCCTGCGTTATAATTCCCTCATCATCAAACCTCTCCTCTCCCAAATTAGGGCAGCCGCTAGGATCCAAATCTCCACTCTACAGATTCACTTGGCCACGTGTAGATCCTGGAATCGTCAAAGAATGTGCCCCCTTATTCAATGAGATCGAATAACCAGCATACTTTGCAAACCATGGGCTCTTGTATGCTCCATTGTTGGAAGATGAATAGTTTGTCTGGGAAAGAGAAACTTATTTGAATTCCACCTTGTTTCCTTTCTCTAGGTCCGGCCGTTTATGTTCTGCTATGCTAGGTGGTGGTGGTTGTAGTTCTTTTTTTTTTTTTAATTTTTTTTTTTTGACTCCTATGAATTACGCTTATAAATTTCTCTATTTCACAACAGGGAAAAGTAAAATGGAAAAGAGAGAGAAAGGAGTAAAAGTCTATTGCTCCACTTTTGTCCAATGTGCGGGACAACTAGGCAATGACTCCAAGCGAAAGATTACATAAAGTTAATTGAAATTTCTTGGCAGGGCCATGTTTGATGGCTAGTTAACTGATGGTGCAAGCTTAACCTAAAGTTAATTGTATTTTGTTTTGTCATCGTATATGTTGAACTCTAATTTTTGAGGTTTGTGGCTCCTTGCAAGTAACAACAAAGCCTACTGTTTAGAAATTCTATGTTGAAAGTTTTAAAGTTTCATACATATATATATATATATAGATAGGCATTACAATTTTTGTTAGTAGAGAGAGAGTGAGCAGGATATTGTTACATAAATAATTGAAATAAACATAACAGAAAGTGAGTCAGTGTTATGAATGGTGGATGATCGAATGGATACCAAACTTAACTATAAATGGTGGATGACCGAATGGATACTAAACTTAACACCTGATTGCTTAATTTATTAGGTAGCCCATTAGCTATATATAAGGGGTTTTGAAGAGGGAAAAAGAAGAAGAAAAAAGGAGAGAAAAAAAAGGAAGAAAAAAAAGTAGAGAGAAAATACAGAAAAAAGGAGAAAGTAAAGAGTGTAGGTAAACTATTCAAGTTTCAATTGTTTTTTATATTTTGTTTTATAAAAGAAATAAATTCTGGGGTGATCAAGAAGATCTTTCCCTAATAGTTCTAGAAAAACTATTTAATTATTATTTGACAGTTTTAAAAGAACTAGTTTTATTATATACTGTGTTTAAATATTTTGTTTGCTTAATAATTATCTAGTTTTATAACACGTTATTAACAAGATGCTCTAAGTGCTCGTGAAAAATAAAATTGTATTTTTATTTATATCTAGAAGGTACTTTATTATATTAGTAAAGGTACTTCATTTTATGTGTCATTAATATTTCAGTTAATATTTGTCTCGGGTTCTTTACTGTTCACTCATAGTATAATTTATATTTGTTGAATAGTGATGAATAGTGATATTTCAAAACTTTGTTTGTTTATTTCTCTCAAATCTTAAATTTTTGGTTTATGATATTTATAAATCTGGAATTCTTATTTCAATAACTTTCTATAGACATGTGCCTAGACTATATTTTGATGTTTGAATTAAAAATTATAATAAGGACAAAAATAATATATATATATATATATATGAATTACGTATGGATATTATGCAACCATAGTAATTACTATTTATAAATAGTAATTTTACTATTGATGAATAGTATTAGCAAATGAAATTTATCTCTTAGCTAAAGATTTGGATGAGTGAGATTTGTATCAGATATTTGACCGAAACTCTATAGTATGTCTTCTTTATATTATTTTTGTGTTATCGTGATTCTAAAATTTTGTTATCTTGTGATTGTAGTATTCTGAAAATGTCAAATCTTACAAAGCTAGAATTTACCACTCTTAACATTTCATACAATTACTATTTATTCTGGGCAGTTGATGCTGAGATACATTTGTGTGCAAAGACTCTGAAAAATACTATAAAAGAAGAAAATAACGAATCCTAGCAAGATCGTGTAAAAGCAATGATTTTTTTTCGTCGTCATATTCATGAAGAATTAAAAATTGAATACCTTATGGTAAAAGACTTACTGACATTATAGCAAAATTTAAAGGAGAGATATGAGCACCAGAAGAGCATATTTCTCCCTAGAGCTCACTATGATTGGATGCACCTGAGGTTGTAAGATTTTAAAACTGTTAGTGAGTACAATTCTGCCTTATTTAAAATCAGCTCACAATTGAAATTATGTGAACAAAATATTACTGATGAAAATATGTTAGAAAAAACATATTCTACATTTCATGCCTCGAATGTGCTCCTACAACAGCAATATCGAAAGTAGGCTTTTAAAAAATATGCAGAATTAATATCATGTCTCCTTCTGGCTGAACAAAATAATGAGCTTCTGATGAAAAATCAGCAGTCTCGCCCGACCGGCTCTACACCATTTCCTAAAGTGAATGCAATCCCATTTTATGGACGTGGTTGTGGATGTAGCCGCAAACGTGACCGTGACAAAAATAATTTTCGTCATCATGGGGGTTATTGTGGAGGTAACAGTTATAACAGTTACCATTATTCAAGTTCTCGAGTTAAGAATACTACATCACACTACCAGCAATGGAACAACTCGTGGAACAACTCTGAAACAAAATAAGAAAAAGAAAAAGTTTTATAGAAAATAAGCCTCCTAAAAACTATGAAAATGTTTGTTACAAGTGTGTTATGAAAGGGCATTGATTATGTACCTGTCGTACACTCAAACCATTAGTGGATCTTTTCCGAGCATTAACACAAGATACAGGAAAAAATGTTGAAATGAATTTCACAAAATTTAATAACTCAGTAGAATCACTCATCTTGATGTTTCAGATTTCTTTGAAGATCGTGATGGAAAAATAGATCACTTAATTCGTGATGAAACTGTCCACACCAACAAGTTTATGTTCTTACTCTTTTAAGTTTATTATCATCTTTTGTAATATTTTTCTAAACATGTTTCTTTTAAATAAATGTTTTCGTTTTTTTATAAATAAGCAATTTTAATATTTTGTATAGAGACATAGAATCTATCAAAGTGTTAATAGCTTCCAAGATGAACGGCAGAGATATATGTCTAATAGACAATGCAACAACTTATACAATTTTTCTAGAGAAAAAATACTTTGTCAGCTTAACGTTAGTCGAAAATAACGTTAAGACAATATCTGGTACTACAAAATTAATTGAAGGTTTTGGAAGAGTTAATATATTGTTGCCAAAAGAAATAAAACTCTGTATTGATGATGTTATGTATTCAACTATAGCTATAAGAAATTTGCTCGGTTTTAAAGATATACGTAGTAATGGGTATCATATAGTGACAACAAATGAAGATAATAAAAAATATTTTTACATTACTTCTATTGTTTTATGCCAGAAGCATATATTAGAAAAACTTGCTACCTTCTCTTCTAGATTATATTATACAACTATAAGAATTGTGGGATCACTTGAAGTGATGCACCAGA
The DNA here is from genome assembly GCA_033060915.1 of Euryodendron excelsum. Classification (NCBI taxonomy): domain Eukaryota; kingdom Viridiplantae; phylum Streptophyta; class Magnoliopsida; order Ericales; family Pentaphylacaceae; genus Euryodendron; species Euryodendron excelsum. Next base: position 40,088,568 of record CM065388.1, on the reverse strand, counting down.
AGTGTTTTGACCCAAATAATGTTATACTTTGGCATGATTGTCTTGGTCATTCGGGATCAACGATGATGCGTCGAATAATTGAGAACTCTTATGGGCATTCGCTAAAGAACTAGAAGATTCTTTTGTTAAGTGATTATACATGTCCCGCTTGTTTACAAGGAAAATTAATTGTGAGACCATCCCCTTCAAAAGTAATAGTTGAATTCCTAACCTTTTTATAAAGAATTTAGGGGGATATATGTGGGCCGATACACCTATCATGTGTACCATTTCGTTATTTTATGGTTTTAATAGATGCATCCACTTGATGGTCATATGTTTGTTTGATTTCTACTCGTAACATTGCATTTGCTAGGCTTCTTACTCAAATCATCAGATTACGAGTATAGTTTCCAAATTACTTGATTAAGTCAATACGACTGGATAATGCTGGTGAGTTTACATCTCAAGCTTTTAATGATTATTGCATGTTCATAGGAATTGATGTTGAACATTCTATTGCACATACACACACACAAAATGGTCTAGCTGAATCTTTTATCAAATGCCTTTAGCTTATAGCTTGACATTTGCTTACGAGAACAAAATTATCTGTCTTTACTTGAGGACATGCCATATTACATGCTGCATCATTAGTTCGTGTCTAACCCACTACTTACCATGAATATTCTCCATTACAGCTTATTTTCGGTTAACAACTAAATATTTCACATATAAGAGTTTTTGGTTGTGCTATATATGTACCAATTGCACCACCACAACGTACTAAGATGGGTCCCCAACGTCGACTTAGGATTTATATTGGTTTTGATTCTCCATCTATTATTAGATATCTTAAACCTTTAACAGGGGATGTATTCATTGCACGTTTTGCGGATTTTCATTTTGATGAGACACTTTTCCACCATTAGGTGGAGATAAGATGTAACTGGAAAAACAACATGAGATTACTTGGAATGCTTCCACGGTATTTCATCTTGATTCTCGAAAAAATCAAGGTGAATAAGAAGTTCACAAGATTATTTATTTATAGACAGACGATTGCAAATCAATTACCTGATATGTTTACTAATACAAAAAAGATAACCAAATCATATATACCAACTGTTAATACTCCATCACATATTGATGTCCCTGTAGGACAATCTGCTAATATAGCAGCAAATGAATTTAAAGTACGCATGAAGTATAGGAGACCTGCCGGTGCAAAAGACATAATTCATAGAAAGAGGAAGCCACAAATACATAAGCAAGTCAGTATTCCTGAAGAAACCACAGTATCTAAACCTCCAGAAGAAGGAATTCCTATAAAAGAATTCCTAGAAGAGGAACCTCCTGAAGAGATATCCCCTGTAGAGGAAAGTAATGAGATCTCAATAAGTTACGTGAATACAAAAAGAAAGATGGAATAGAAATAAAATTATTGTCGACAACATATTTTCATGTAAAGTGACTTTCGCAATTACAAGAAGTAATGAAGAGAATGAACCACAGACAGTTGACGAATGTCAATGTAGAAATGATTAGCCAAAATGGAAAGAAGCTATTGAGACAGAATTAAACTCATTAGCACAACGCAAAGTATTTGAATCTGTAGTCCAAACATCAAAAGATGTAAAACCGGTTGGATACAAATGAGTATTCGTGTGAAAATGAAATGAGAAAAATGAAATCATGAGATATAAAGTGCGACTAGTAGCACAAGATTTCTTGCAGAGAACTAGTATTGATTATGACGAGATATACTCTCCTATAATGGATGTTATTACATTCAGATTCTTAATTAGTTTGTCAGTCTCATAAGGACTGGATATGCATTTGATGGATGTTGTGACAGCCTATTTACATGGTGAATTAGATAATGATATATATATATATATATATATATATGAAAATTTCCAAAGGATTTAAAATGCCTGAAGCACATATTTCAAAATCTCGAAACTTATAGTCTATCGAGCTTCAAAGATCTTTGTATAAGTTAAAACAATCTAGACGTATGTGATACAATCGTCTTAGTAAATATCTATTAAAAAATGTATATGTGAATAATACAATTTGTCCATACGTTTTTATTAAGAAATCAGAATCTGGATTTGCTATTATTGCAGTCTATGTCAATGATATGAATCTTGTTGGAACTCCTAAAGAGCTTACAACTACTATTAGTTATTTAAAGAAGGAGTTTAAAATGAAAGATCTTGAAAAAACTAAATTTTGTCTTGAATTACAAATTGAGCATTTATCAAATGGAATTCTCATCCATCAATCCACATATACAAAAAAAGGTTCTGAATCGATTTTGTTGCAACTTGGTTTTTTGGGTCTAAGATTCTTTCGGCTTGGAGACAAAAAGTGCGGAACTCTATCACTAGAACTCATCCTCCTAGAAGGACAAGTGCGCTAGGTTTGAATTGGAAATTGACTTGATTAAGGGGTTCTTAGAAAAATAGGAGTCGCCACCTAACTTGATTAAGGTGAGTTAGGTCACATAAAACTAAGTATTAATCCCCAGATTAAATTTAGGGTTTTTGGAAAAGATTTGAAAAATTCCCTCGAGAGAGGGTTTTTAAGAAAATAAGTTGTTTGGCAACCTTTGAAAAGACTTAAGCCCTTTTCAAAAATAACTCCATTTTGGTCTTTCAAAAATAGAAATCTATGGTCTGGGAGTTGGTTACTTGTGGGGAAGATATCCTAAGATCATCACCCTACCTCGCCCTTTCGGTACCTACATGTCTAATCACTATTTGTTCATTCATTAGAATAACCGGTTACCATTATCCACTTTAGAATTTTTGAAAACGGGGTTTAGTCATCACTTTTTGAATGAATGATGTATGATGCAAGTTTTGGAAGGAGTTTAAAAACATTGAGTTTTGAATCGAAAGAGACTTTTGGAAAGGGGGATTGAGGTTGAAATGGAGGTTATGACCGCACCATTTTAGATTGTCTAAGTATCTTACTTGGTGAGAATTAGGTCATTCGTAGTTCGGGCAAGAGCCTGATGGAAAATAGGTGCATTGGGGCTTTTGGAAAGTTTTGAAGACACATTGAGGTCTTTGAAAAGGTTTGAGGACACTTTGTGGTCTTGAGATTTTTGATTTAAAACCGGATAGTGGAGTGTTTTGAAATAGGACTTTAAGACCCTAATATGGAGAACCTTGGAGGTTGTTCTTGATATATTATATTCCTTTGGAATCTTTAACCATAAGAGCGGTAGGGACAACTTAGGCTTGTGAGTTTTTGAAAATATTTTTTGAAATACTTTAAAGATGGAGTGTGGGAACATTTGAAGATGTTATGGAGTTGGTTTTTGAAATCTCAAGTGAGTAGGAGGTTTTGGAAAAATGGGTAATGAGTATAGTTTAAAATTGAAGGATCATTTGAAAAGGGTTCACAAGTTGGTACCTTAGGTCATCCCTAACTATGGTTAGGGATGACCTAAGGTTAACTAACTAGGGTTAGGTTAACCTAGGGTTAAGGTGACTTAGGGTTAATTAACTAGAGTTTGGTTAACATAGGGTTAAGGCGACCTAGGGTTAACTAACTTGGGTTAAGTTAACCTAGGGTTGGCCAACTAAGGTCGAGTTAACCTATGGTTGGGTAACTAGGGTCAAGTTAACCTAGGGTTGAGTAATTAGGGTCAAGTTAACCTAAGGTTGGACAACTAGGGTCAAGTTAACCTAGGGTTGAATAACTAGGATCAAGTTAACCTAAGGTTGGACAACTAGGATCAAGTTAACTTAGGGTTGAATTGGAAGATGGTTTTGAAAGGTGGTTTAATGCATTTTTGGAAAGAGTTTTGAAAACAAATCATGTTATGTAAAGGACTTTGGTAGACAACCTTTTTGAAGATCATTTTCATGAAAATTTGACTCTAGCCAAGAGTACGGTTTATATGATTGGTGTTTGAAGACCATTCCAAAGAAGATTTTCTTATAACCATTATCTTGATAAGAGTATGGAGTCCAAGAATCAACACGATGATGACAACTTTTGAAATACCATTTTTAATATAAAGATGGAGAGAATGATTTTTTAAGAGGGAGATTTTGAAAACCATTTTTAAAGGAAACCATTCCAACAATATAAGGTTTCTATAGCCAAATGAAAGGGAGACCACTCAAGAGAGGGTTCCATGGGGCTATTCCAACCACTAAACTTGAGAGAATGGAAGCCTTGGAAATTAGAGAGTTAGAAAACACCTTCTATGCAAGTTGAAATACAATGATGCAAAAGTGTGAGTTAGGGGATTAGTGAGAGATTTTCTACGGCATGGTTTCTAAGGTCTCCTCCTAAACCACAAAGGACCAATTCTTAGGACTATTTTGAGAGAAAGATGGAGCTTGAAAGTGGCATGGAAGTAAGAATAATGCAAACTTTCTAGAACATGGTAATAAACATGAAAATGAAGCCAAGCACACAAAACATGATCAAGATAGCAAAATGCAAAGGGGTCATGAATACATACAAGACTTTAGGCTACACAACATAATCAAGAGGCTTATAGGCCATACCATCTTAAAGTAGGCTAGTGAGAGATCCCCCTACACGGTGGCTCCCGCTAGCTTTTCTCTAGGCATGAACTAAGAGCCCTCTTGGCTCAAGCATATAAGAAAGGGGGGTTGAAGATAGGGATTAAAATAGAGAATAGCCTAAGTAGGCTAGGAGAGAGAAGAGAAGAGTGGGCGAAGACAAAATATAAAACAAATACCACCTTTTGGCTTCAACACACTTGTAATTCTTCTATGGATGTCTTGACTTGAACTTGAATGGCTTCAAGTAGGCTTGAGGGGCTGGAAGGAGGGTTTTAATGATGTATAGGATTATGTAGGTGAAGTGTATGGGTTAGGGAGAGGTGAAATCTAGCCTAAGTGTTGGAGGAATGGGATGTATATAGAAATTCGAGATTCTGGAGTAGTTTCAGCAGAGCTTCGCATCAATTTTCAGTTCTAGAATATGTAAAGGGGGTGGCTGTATTTATAGGAAACCTGGGAGGAGGATGGCGCATGTGCTACATGCGCTTGGCCAAAATTGGCCCTGGTGTATGTAACACATGCGCCAGTACTGTTCCATAGCCAGAATTCCATATGGCACCCATTGTACTGATTAAATCCTGACGGTTGATCGAACTTTGGTCGATTTGATCAAAATTTGGGTGCATGTAGCATACGCTCCGTCACCAAGAGTGTTCGTTTAAACTTTGCCTTGATAATTGAGCCAACCGGGAAGGTTTCGAAGGAATCAGCTGCACCCGGGATGTTCTCCTAGGATTTTCAGTGAACTTTCGTGTTTTCAAAAAGTTTGAATGGTGTTCGAAAGTGTGAGATATCGTCTCGGAAAATGTGCATAAAATTGCATTTTTGCAGAGCGTCTGTGATACGCTCCACGGGGGTTCGAAAGTAGCTATTTTCGTGTCGTGTGATCGAGGCCTTCGGGAAGCGATATCTCTGATCGGACCGTACCGATAGTAAGTACTCCAGAAATACTTTCAAGAATTTCCTAATTTATGCATTTCTCAAGTCGTTTGACGGTGCGTTATGATCAGGGAATCGGAGAAAAAGTCAATCTTGGCTGAGCGTTTGTGAGACGCTCCAGCGGTTGCTGAAAGTTACAGTTCTCGAGCCATACGATGAGGAGCTTCGAGAAGCAATCTATCCGATTAAGCCGTATCGATGGAAAGACCTATGGACGAGGTTTCGGGTATTTCCTGGTTTATGCATTTCTCAAGTCATTTGACGATGTGGTGTAATCGAAAAATTGAGAGAAAAGGCAATTTAGGCAGAGCGTCTGCGAGACGCTCCCGGGAACTTTTAACAAGTCATGGGTGTTTAGCATCATAAGGCCTTTCTTAGGTTAAACAGAGGTGTGTGGCAAGACCTGCCGTTCAATATCCTTGGACCGGCATTGTTTTGGGGCGCGTTCAGGTTGTCAGGGGCAAAATAGTCATTTTGGTTGGTTTATGATGAAAATGGTCAGGAATGGATCGGAGTTTCATGTTAAGCATGCCGAGTCGTTTGGGGATGGTTTCAGGAGAGTCTTTCACCGTTCGGTGGGGTTTGTGCACTATTGGGGCGTTTAGGGGCAAAACGGTCATTTTGATTGGAGTTAGTTGGAATGGGACCGGATAGCACGTGGAGTACGCCTAATAGTTTAGTAGCACTTTGGAAGGGTGGGCTTACCATTTTGAGGGATTTTGAACTTTCTCAAAATGTGCCTAGAGGCCCAAAGGGCAAGTTTGGTCATTTTTCACCGAGTCGAGCTAGCAAGCGCTAATGTTGACCTAGATGTTGGTTCTTGAGACCGCCCAGCCTTAGAAAACTACATGTGCGATGTTGGTTCCTGAGACTGCCCGGTCTCAGAGAACTACCTGTAGGGTAGTGTTGGTTCCTGAGAATGCCTGGTCTTAGAAAGCTACCTGTGAGGGTGGTGTTGGTCTCCGAGAGTGCATGGTTTTGGAGAACTACTGAATGATGGACATTCTACATTGGCGGGCTAGCAGACGCTAGAAGTGAACCGTCTGGAATTTGATAAGGTGTTGGTCCCCGAGATCGCCCGATCTCAGGAAGCTACCTGGATGGCGTTGGTTTTTGAGATCGCCAAATCCTGAAAAGTTGCATAAAATGAGGTTCATGGCTTCATTTGGGTTTTGTGGGCCCAAGAAATGACTAGTTGACTGGATTGGAGTTTGAAAGGCTCGTCTTGAGCTTACATGTGTTGTGCTGCTTGAAAACTGGATCCAACTAGGCTGGAGATTGCCGAGCTGGCAAAAATAGGATGCTTACAGATTTTATATGGATAAAGCTCATCCATTGAGTTCTCCTATGATTGTCCGATCACTAGATGTATAAAAAAAATCCTTTTTGCCCTCAAGAAGATGGTGAAGAACTCATTGGTCCTAAAGTTCCATACCTCAGTGCTATTAGAGCTCTTATGTATCTTACAAATTGCAAAAGACCTGATATTGCATTTTCTATCAATTTATTGACAAGATATAGTTCTGCACCAACTCAAAGGCATTAGAAATTGGTGAAGCACATATTTCGTTATCTTCGAGGAACAACAGATCTAGGTTTGTTCTATGCAAAAGGACAATAATCAGAGTTAGTTAGCTATGTAGATGTTGGTTACCTTTCTGATCCACATAAAGCACGATCACAAACTGGGTATGTATTTACCTATGGAAACTCTGCTATATTTTGGCGATCTATGAAGCAAACACTAACTGCAACTTCTTCAAATCATTGTGAGATAATCGCAATTCATGAAGCAAGTCGAGAGTGCATTTGGTTGAAATCTATAATCCAACATATTCAAGACAATTGCAGACTATCCTCGACCAAAGATACCTCAATGATATTATATGAAGATAATGCAACATGTATTGCACAAATTAAGGGAGACTACATCACAGGTGACAGAACTAAACATATATCGCTAAAGATCTTTTATGCATTTGAACTCTAGAAAAACAGTGATATTGATATCCAGTAGATACGTTCAAGTGACAACTTGGCAGAATTATTTACTAAAGCACTCTCAATTGTAACATTTGATAAATTAGTACACAACATTGGTATGCGTCGTCTCAAAGATTTTTCATTCTGAATAATTGAAGCTACCAACTTTAACTTCATACCAGATGTATGAATGAAGGGGAGTCGCAAACTCTACTCTTTTTCCTTCACCAATAGTTTTTTTCCCACAGGGATTTTCTTGGCAAAATTTTAACGAGGCAGTTTTAGCACACTCATTTTTCTTTTGTTAACATGTTTATGAGGCTTCTTGTGGCGGTCATCCAAGGGGGAGTGTTATGAATGGTGGATGTCCAAATGGATACCAAACTTAACACATGATTGCCTAATAAATTAGGTAGCCCATTAGCTATATATAAGGGGCTTCGAAAAGGGAAAAAGAAGAAGAAAAAAGAGAGAAATAAAAGGAAGAGAAAGAAGAAGAGAGAAACTAGAGAAAGAAGAAAGTAAAGAGTGAAGGTAAACTATTCAAGTTTTAGTTGTCTTTTATATTTTGTCCTATGAAAGAAATAAATTCTTGGGTTATCGAGAAGATCTATCCCTAATAGTTCCAGAAGAACTATTTAATTATTATTTGATAGTTCTATAAGAACTAGTTTTATTATATATTGTGTTTGAATATTTTGCTTGCTTAATATTTATCTAGTTTTATAATAGTCAACAAGATTTTCATTATATTGCAAAGTGACAAGAAAAATGACACCAAGCGACAGAGTGGAGAAAGTTTATTGAAATTTCTTGGCAGGACCATAACATGCATGTTGTGAAAAATTGTCTACAACAATTGTGACTTGACCCTGAGATTCAACACAATGCCAAATTATTTTCAAGAATTAAATTTGAGAGGACAGACTGTAGTGACCCGGTCAAATGGTCAAAAGGGGTTGGGGTTTGTTTTGAAATTACATAAAATTTTGGGAGTCTTTTGGCCATTACACTAAAATGGGTTTAAAAGATAAAAATATCTTCTTTCTCTCCTCTCTCTCTCTCTCTCTTCTTATTTCTTCCATCTTATACTTTCTTTTCTTTAGAGCAAGATTTTAATACCACTTTTTAAGGATTTTGTATTCATCTTTATAAGGGCTATGCGGTGGTGGTTTCAATTTGTGGTTGAGGCGAGATCAAGTTATTGCCCTAGGTTCAATATTAAAGAGGTAAGGGGTTTCACTTGGGGTTTTTGCTATTTGGTTAATATACTTGAGTTATTCACAAATCCATGGTAGAAATGATGTTTCTAGGACACTTCGAGTAAATTTAGAGTTTTACATAAAATTAAAATTTTGTTATTTGTGATTTTTCGTTGATTTGATAAAATTAAAAATATGTTTGGCTTGTTGTGATGCTTAATTTGATGATTCTGTAATTATTTGAGTTGTTTTATTAAAATTAAAAATTATTACATGATGAAAATTGAGAAAAACTTAAAAACTTTAAACGTAATGTTTTTGCTAGATAATATTTGAAATATTTTTATACCTAAGATGTGTTTAAAATTAATATTAAAGGCATAGAAGAATTTATATAAATTATTTGGATAAAATACGTAAGTTGACATATTGGATTTTATGATATAAATTAAATTTGTACATGCTTGAGACATTACTTTGTGCCTAAAATGTATCTAGAGCTAATATTATGACAATGTGATATTATTTGGATGAAAATAGTAATGTAAAGTGAGGAGTTTACTTGCTTTGACATAGTTTATGTTACTTGTGTTTTGTTGATGTCTAGTTCAAGCTTTGAAATAATTATAAGTTTGATTTTAGACCTTGGATGATTATAAGAAATTATGTTATAGATTTGGTGACTTGGAAATTATTGGTTTTACCTTTATATGGTATTTATCTTGGTTAAGGCTTGGTTTAAAGTCTATCGGTAGATGGGCATGGTCAGACATGGGCTTGAGGCCTTGTCCCTAGGATTTGTATTAGAATAAAGACTTGGTGCTTCATACGGGAGGATACACACGTCCTTTGGGTGCGGCCCATAAAGAGTGAAATTACTTAAAAATGCACGTCCTTTGAGTGATATCCTATAAAAAGATGAAGAAGTTGCGGTGGAATTATACCCCCTAGTCAGTATGGCCGGTTGCATGCATGCACTTGCGTTGGGTTGGATTTGGGTGAGTCCAGATATTATTTATTTATTTATTTATGCATTTATGATTTCAATTTTGGTCTTATAGAGTCAATGTGATTTTGTTATTGTTGGTAATTGGATTGGTTGTGGATTGATGTTATAAGTGTATGATCTTCATTTAGTTGATTCATGTATGTGCTTATATCATATCATTTGACATCGGGTTGGATGTAACTTAATTACTTTATTGTTTGATTGTGTTATTTTGTAAATGTAAAAAATACTAGATCTATGACTTGAAACTTGTTTAGCATTGATTGTTTTACTTTCATTTGTATGCATGGTTCATGGCATTAGGGATCGGGTTGATATTTAGGTTTAAGATTGTATTTTCTATACTCTTGTACATTCTTTATTGTACATTTGCATATGTCACCTCATGTTTATTAACTTTGTAGCATAATCTCTTACTGGGCCGTGGTATGTTCATCCCACCACAATTGCAGGTGAAACCTCGAGCAAGTAGATTATTGAACCAAGTAACCGAGCAGTTAAAGCCTTTATGTTTTATTTTAATTCTGCGTTGTTATATATTTCCTTTATTTTCAATGAAATTGTATAATATTAATTTTATGTTTTCGGTTGAATTTTATTTTTGGATAACTGTACGCCATTTATTAACATCATTTAAAGACTTATTTTACACTTTGGATAGATGATTTTTCATATTTGAAATGCTTGGAGAAAGTTTTAAAACAATTGTTGGTTGATTGGTATCTTTATATTAGAAAGAATATATTTTGTTGGGATTTTGAACAAGCTTAAAAATGGTTTTAGTTCAATTTACGAATAGATCCACGTAGTTTTGTTCCACAAAATTTTAAAATAGAAACCATCTTTAAAATGAATTTCAAAACTTATTTTGACTAAAATCTGATGTCAATCCTAATTTTAACTTGAATTTTTCAACTATATACCTTTTATTTCTTAAAAATTGGCTTTTTAAAAATTAAGGCATGACAACTTGGTATCAGAGCATTGGGTTCGAATACCAGTGACCGTGGAAGAGGCTTTGCCTTGAATTTGAGCTTGCATACTCATGTTGGTTGCATTACCTAAGTTATTTGTTGCGTTAAAGGTTTGGTTTACATGCAATATGAATTGTGAGCATGAGTTTGATTTGGATAATTGTTTATGACATGTTTAGGACATTTTCAAATGCAGGTGATCATAGTATATGTGATATACTTGGATAATATGATAGCATGATTGGATAATTTGATAGGTTGCTTGGTAGATATACATGTTTTATGATACGTGTTGGGAATGTTATTACACGAATTAGCCTGATATAACTACTTGGTTAAGGGATATATGGGACTGTGCTTACTAATATGTGACTACATTGTTTGGTATATATATTTTTTGAAGCATGTTAGCTTTATGGATGCTTGATGAACATACTGGGATTATTTATTTTTGAAATTTCGTTTTGTGTGTCTTATTGGAAGGATGCCTATTTGTTTTCTAACATACTAGGTAAATTTTTGGTGTTTGGGTGTTTAGCTCGGGTGTTGCTAGATTTAAGAGTATCACATTTATTCATTGCCAGATCTTTTGTGTGGGCGTTAGGGTCAGAGGTGGACCTGTTAGGGTTAGGCTTATGGGTAGACACCCTGATTGGGGGTGGAGTATATTTGGACCGGGTTTTCTGTGATTGTGTTTTGATGATTGCTGATCGCTAGTTTGTTCACAGCTTCGTCTTGTTAGACATGTTGAGTTTGACTTGATTTTGGGGTTGGACTAGTTATCTATATTCAGAGCTGTTATAGATTGTTTCAGCTGTAAAGTGCCAATATGTACTCCTGAGGGGGCTTGTTATTTGCTTGTGTGGGAGAGTAGTGATCCCTTAGTGGCTTCCTTTTTAGCTTGTTTGTCAGGGTTAGTTCTTGCTTTCTCTTGGCTAGTTTGTTAACTAAGGATGGGGTTGCGATTCGTAGAGAATTTTTGGGTTGTTTGTGAGTATTTGAATGTTTTCCCGAATGATTTGTACAGTTTGTCACCTGTTCGGGAGGTAGTGTTTTTGTTCAATCTTGTGCTCGAAGATGCACTGTATTGCTTTGCACTTGTAGAGTTGTGGGAATTGAAGTTTCAGTTACAGGACCTACTGAATAAGGGTTTTATTTGACTGAGTGTTTTCCCTGGGGGAGCACTGGTATTGTTTGCTTAGAAGAAAAATGGTTCCTTGGGGTTGTGTATCGATTACAGGAAGCTGAATCGGGTCACGATAAAGAACAAGTATCTTATGCCAAGGATTGATGATTTATTTGACCAACTAAAGGGTTCGAGGTGTTTTTTGAAGATTGATTTGAGATCAGGTTACTACCAGTTATGGGTCAGGGAGGAGGACATCTCCGAGATGGCTTTTTGCATAAGGTACGGAGATTGTAAGTTCATAATGATGTTATTTGGGCTAACAAACACACCAGCGGCCTTCATGGCTTTTATGAATTAGATTTTTTGCACATACTTGGATCGATTCGTGGTTGTCTTTGTGGATATGTTTTGGTATATTCGCCTTTTGAGGAGGAGCACGAGAAACATTTGCGTATTGTCTTGCAAATGCTACAGGAGCACTGGTTGTTTACTAAGTTTGAAAAATGCGAGTTTTGGCTAAAAGATGTGAAATTCCTTGGCCACATGGTATCAGGCATGGGAGTATCATTTGATCAGTTTAATATTGACTTAGTTACTGAGTGGGAAAGATCGCAGAATGTGCTTGAAATCTGGAGCTTCTTAGGCTTGGCAGGTTACTATCGATGCTTCGAGCCAAACTTTTCATGATTCGCGGCACCGATGACGAGATTGACTCGAAAAGGAGTTAGATTCATTTGTGATGACGCAGGTGAGCACGCATTTCAAGAATTGAAAGGTGAGTTGACTACAGCACCAGTAAGAAGGCTACTCAGTTTATTGTGATGCATCGTGGGAGGGTCTTAGTTGCGTGTTGATGCAACTGGGTTTGATAATAGCATATGGTTCACGGTATTTGGAGCTTACAATGGTTATTTTTACCTTAAAAATTTGGTGGCACTATCTCGACGGTGAGAGATTTGAGGTGTTTTCTATTCACAAGAGTTTGAAGTACATTTTCACCTAGAAAGACTTGAATTTCCGTTAGAGGCGATGGATGGAATATATGGAGGACCACGACTTCGAGTTACATTATCATCCCAAGAAGACGAACGTTATGACAGATGATTTTAGTAGGAAGACTCGGAACAGTTTAGCCAGTTTAGTGGTTCGGGAATGGAAGATGATTGATGAGATTATTGAGTATGACCTTCATTTTTCTAAAAAGACATTACAAGTTACATTGTTCCGAGTGGTGACACAGTTAGTACTTCTTAGTCGGGTTATTGAGGCTCAGTATTTAGATGAAGACGCAGATTCTATTTGGACTCTCGTTTACACTGACAAAGTACTTAAGGATTGGGTAGTAGGCATGTACTATGGCTTGTGATTTCAAGGGAGATTGTATGTACTGATGGCTTGCCGAGATGAGGTTCTTTGGAAATTTCATCATTCGCGACTCATAATTCACACAAGAGGCATGAAGATATATCACGATCTACTACACCAGTTCTGGTAAAAAGGTATGAAAGGAGCTGTAGCATAGTTTGTATTGCAATATTTGCTTTGCCAGCAAGTTAAAACCGAACACTGGAGACCAGCAGGGGAGTCACAGCTTTTACCAGTGAAAGAGTGGAAATGGGAACATGTCACGATGGACTTTGAATTTTTTAAGGATGCAGACGACAGATTTTGTGACCACACTTAACAGGTTGTATATTTAGGTTGTATACCCAGGAAATTGTGAGACTTCATGGAGTTTCAGTGTCTATTGTTTCGGATCGGGATCCAAAGTTCACATCACAGTTTTGGCAAAGTCTTCAGGAAACATGGGAACTCAGTTGAACTTTAGTACAATGTTTCACCCTCAAACAGACAAGCAATCAGAGCGAACAATTCAGATCTTAGAAGACAGGCTACAAGCATATGTACTTGCCTTTCAGGGCGGCTGGGACGATCATTCACCTTTGGAAAAGTTTGTTTATGACAATAACTATTAGTCAAGCATTAGGATGGCACCTTTTGAGACTTTGTATGATTAACTGTGTAGGTTACCAAATTGTTGGACTGAGTCGAGTGATACAGTTGGCATGGGACCAGATTTAATTCAAGAGCAAGAAGGAGGACGAGTTGGGTGACACAGGCGTTGCCACCATAGTTTTTTAGAGTGCAAGATATTTTCATCACTGCATATTGAGAAAGTACGAGTCAGATCCTTCATATGGGTTAGATTAGTCAGCTTCGAGCTGGAGGAGGACGTATCATTTGAGGAGAATCTGATACAAATTGTTGACTCTAAAGAGCAAGTTCTTTAGGTAAGAGTATTCCCTGGTTGAAGATGATGTGGCAGGGTTGACGAGGCTACATAAGAACGGGCGTTTGAGTTGTACGCCAAATTTCCTGAGTTATTTACCAATTAGGTATATTTCGAGTTTCTAGGATGAAACTATTTTCTTAATTGGTGAGGATGTAGTGACCCGGTCAAACAGTTAAAAGGGGGTTGGGGTTTGTTTTGAAATTACATAAAACTTTGGGCGTCTTTTGGCTATTACACTAAAATGGGTTTAAAAGATAAAAATCTCTTCTTCTCTCTCTCTCTCTCTCTCTGTCTTTTCTTATTTCTTTCATCTTCTATTTTCTTTTCCTAGAGCAAGATTTTAGTACAACTTTTTAAGGGTTTTGTGTTCATATTTACAAGGGCTACACAATAGTGGTTTTAGTTTGTGGTTTAGGCGAGATTAAATTCTTGCCCTAAGTTCAATCTTCAAGAGGTAGGGGGTTTCACTTGGGATTTTTGCTATTTGGTTAATATGCTTGAGTTACTCACAAATCCATGGTAGAAATCATGTTTCTAGAACACTTAGGATAAATCTAGAGTTTTACATAAATTTGAAATATTGTTATTTGTGATTTTTGATTGATTTGATAAAATTGAACATATGTTTGGCTTGTTATGATGTTTAATTTTATGATTCTCTAATTATTTGAGCTTTTTAGTTAAAATTAAAAATTATTACATGATGAAAATTGAGAAAAACTTAGAAACTTTAAATGTGATGTTTGCTAGATAATATTTGAAATATTTTTATGCCTATGATGTGTTTAAAATTAATGTTAAAGGCATAAAAGAATTTAGATAAATTACTTGGATAAAATAAGTAAGTTGACATATTGGGTTTTATGATATAAATGAAATTTGTACATGTTTGAGACATTATTTTGTATCTAAAATGTATCTAGAGCTAATATTATAACAATGTGATATTATTTGGATGAAAATGGTAATTTAAAGTGAGGAGTTTACTTGCTTTGACATAGTTCATGCTACTTGCATGTTGTTGATGCCTAGTTTAGGCTTTGAAATAATTATGAGTTTGATTTTAGACCTTAGGTGATTATAAAAAATTATGTTATAGATTTAGTGACTTGGATATTATTGATTTTACCTTTATATGGTATTTATCTTGGTTGAGGCTTGGTTTAAAGTCTATCAATAGTTGGGCATGGGCTTGAGGCATTGATCCTAGAATTTGCATTAGACTAAAGGTTTGGTGCCTCATTTGGTGGGATACACGTGTCTTTTAGGTGCTGCCCATAAAGAGTGAAATGACTTGAAAATACGCGTCCTTTGAGTGATATCCCATAAAGAGCGGAAGAAATTTCAGGTGAAATTGTATCCTTTACTTAGTACGGCCGGTTGCGTGCATGTACTTACATTAGGTTAAACTTGGGTGAGTTCGGATATTTTTATCTATTTATTTATGCATCTATCATTTCAGTTTTGGTCTTATAGAGTCAATGTGATTTTGTTGTTGTTAGTGACTGGATTGTTCGTGTAATGATGTTATAAGTGTATGATCTTTATTTAGTTGATTCATGTGTACGCTTGTATTATATCATTTGACATCGGGTTGGATGTACCTTAATTACTTTGTTGTTCAATTGTATTATTTTGTATATGTAGAAAATACTAGATATGTGACTTGAAACTTGTTTAGCATTGATTGATTTACTTTCATTTGTGTGCTTGGTTCATGACATTAGGAATTAGGTTGATATTTAGGTTTAAGAATATATTTTCTATACTCTCGTGTAATCTTTACTGTATACTTGCACATGTCACCTTATGTTTATTAATTTTGTAGCACAACCTCCTACTGGAGCATAGTATACTCACCTCATCACAGTTGCAGGTGGAACCTCAAGCAAATAGATTATTGGACCGAGTTACCGAGAAATTAAGGCCTTTATGTTTTATTTTAATTTCTCATTATATATTTTCATTATTTTTAATGAAACTGTATAATATTAATTTTATGTTTTCAGTTGAATTTTATTTTTCGATAACTATACACCTGTAAGCACCCCATTTTTGCCTGCTCGGCAATCTCCGGCCCGACTGGGCTAAGTTTTCCAACATCACAACACGTGCAAGCTCAAGATGAGCCTTTCAATCTCCAATCTAGTCAACTGGTTGCTTCTTGGGCCCACAAGGGCCCGCTGGAGCCATAAGTACCATCATTCCAGGCAGCTTTCTAGATTGGACGGTCTCGGAAACCAACGCCATCCAGGTAGCTTCCTGGGATCGGGCGATCTCGGGGACCAACACCTCATCAAAAATTCCAGACGGTTCACTTCTGGCCCTAGCTAGCCCGCCAACGTAGAATGTCTGTCATTTAGTAGTTCTCCGAGACCGGGCGTTCTCAGAGACCAACACCACCCTTCCAGGTAGCTTTCTGGGACCAGGCGTTCTTAGGGACCAATACCGCACAGGTAGTTTTCCGAGACCGGGTGGTCTCGGGAACCAACACCTAGGTCAACACCGGCGCCTGCTAGCCCGACCCGGTGAAAAATGACTAAACTTGCCCCTTGGGCCTCCAGGCACGTTTTGGAATAGTTCAAAATCCCTCAAAATGATAATTCCAGCCTTCCAAAAATGTTACTAAACCATTAGGCATCTCCCACACGCCGTTCGGTCCAAACTTGGTCCTATTCCGACCCACTTCGGTCAAAATAACCATTTTGTCCTCGAGCGCCTCAGCACGGCACAAACCCTGCTGAACGGTAAAAGACTCTCTCAAAACTATCCCTGAACAGCCCTACACACTTAACACAACATACCAAACCATTCCTGACCATTTCCAGCCAACTCTGATCAAAATGACCGTTTTGCCTCTGAAAGCCCAAAAATGCCCCGAAACAGCACCGGCCTTGGGATTTCGAGCGGAGGGTTTCACCACATGCCCTTGTTTAACCCAAGGAACACCCTACGACACTAAGCTCACACGACGTGATAAAAGTTCCCTAGAGCGTCTCGCAGATGCTCCGCCTAAATTGTCTTTTCCCCCGATTCCCTAGTTATAACACACCGTCAACCAACTTGAGAAATGCGTAAATCAGGGAATTCTCTAAAACTCGTCCAAAGATCTTTCCATTGATACGGTTCGCTCGAATAGATTGCCTCTCAAAGCCCTCCATCCTACGGTGTGCAAACTATGACTTTCTACAACCCTTGGAGCATCTCGCAGATGCTCCGCCAATGTTGATTTTTTCTCCGATTCCCTAATTAAAACGCACCATCAAACGACTCGAAAAATGCATAAATTCAGAAATTTCAGAAAGTATTTCCAAAGTACTTTCCATTGGTACAGTCCGATCGAGTAGATCGCTTCTCGAAGGCCTCGATCACATGAAACGAAAACAGCCACTTTCAAACACCTAGGGAGCGTATCACAAACGCTCTGCAAAAGTGGCCTTTTTGGCACACTTACCAAGACGATATCACTCACCTCCGAACATAATTCAAGCTTTTTGAAAACATAAAAGTTCATCGGAAGCACTAGGAGAACATCCCGAGTGCGACCGATTCTCCCAAAACCTTCCCGATTGACTCAATTATCGAGGCAAAGTTTGGACGAACCTTCCCGGTGATGGAGCGTATGCTACATACGCTTAAATTTTGATTAGATCGACCAACTTTCGATCAACGGTCGAGATTTAACCAGTACATAGGGTGCCACGTGTCATTTTGGCAATGGAACAATACCTGCGCATGTTCTACATGCACAAGGCCAAATTTTGGCCATGCGCATGTAGCACATGCGCAAGGCCTGTTCCAGATTGCTTATAAATAGAGGCCTCCCCCTTTGCATATTCTAGGGTCGAAATTGATACGAAGTTCTACTGAAATCACTCCAGAAACTCGAATCTCTACATATATTCCTCCCCTCCAACACTTAGGCTAGATTCTACCCCTCCCAAGCCTATACACTCCACATACAAGGCCTCATACACACTTATACACTCCACTCTTGCCTCTCAAACCTTTTTGAAGTCACTCAAGCTCCAATCAAGACATCCATTGAAGACTACAAGTGTGTTAAAGGCAAAAGGTGGTATCCCTTTTACATTTGTGCTCTCCCCTACTCTTCTCTTCTCCCTCCTAGCCTACTTAGGCTATTCTCTATTTTAATCCCCATCTTTAACTTCCCTTTCTTGCATGCGTAAGCCAAGAGGGCTCTTAGATTATGCCTAGAGGAAAGCAAGTGAGAGCCACCGTGTAGGGGGACCTCTCACTAGCCTACTTTAAGATGGTGTGGCCTAGGAGCCCCTTGTTTATGTGGTGTAGCCTAAAAGCCTTGTATGTGAATCATGACCCCTTTCATATTGCTATTTTGATCATGTCTTGTGTGCTTGGCTTCATTTATGCTTATTGTCATGCTGCACAATGCTTACATTGCTCTTAATTTTATGCCATTTCCAAGTTCTACATTTTTTCAAAAATCGTTCCAATAGTTGGCCCCTTGAAGTTTAGGATGGGACTTTAGAAATTATGCCTTAGAAAATCTCCTACTAACCCCTTTAGTCTTACTTTGGCATCATGACATTTTAACTTGTATAAAAGTTGCTTTCAAACTCTCTAATTTTCAAGGTTTTCATTCTCTCAAAAATTTAGTGGTTAAAATGGCCCCGTGGAACCCTCTCTTGAGTGGTCTCCCTTTATATTGGCCATAGGAGCCCTAAATTGTTAGAATGGTTCCCTTTTCTCTTTATGTTTGCCTAAGAATAATGTTCAAACTCTTTGATTTCTATGGTTCCTATTCTCTCAAGTTTAGTGGTTGGAATGGCCCCATGAAACCCTCTCTTGAGTGGTCTCTCTTTTGTTGGCCATATGAACCCTCTCTTGATGGAATGTTCCCCTTGAAAAATGGTTTTCAAAATCCTTCTCAAAAGGTGATTTTTAAAAATGCATTCTCTCCATATTTGAACCAAAAATGATTTTTCAAAAATTGTCATTATCATGTTGAATGTTAAAACCTCCACTCTTGTCAAGATAAAGGTTATAATGGCTATTGAGGAAACCACCCTTGGAAGGGTTTCCAAACAGCAACCATACAAACCATACTCTTGACTAGAGTCAAAATTTTCATGGAAATGATCTTCAAAATATTTGCCAACCAAAGTCTTTTGCATAACATGTTTTGTTTTTAAAACTCTTTCCAAGAATACATCAAAACAATTTTCAAAAATCATTCTCCAATCTAACCCTAGGTTAACTTGACCCTAGTTGTCCAACCCTAGGTTAACTTGACCCTAGTTACCTAACCTTAGGTTAACTTGACCCTAGTTGTCCAACCCTAGGTTAACTTGACCTTAGTTACCTAACCCTAGGTTAACTTGACCCTAGTTGTCCAACCCTAGGTTAACTTGACCCTAGTTACCTAACCCTAGGTTAACTTGACCTAAGTTGTCCAACCCTAGGTTAACTTGACCCTAGTTCACTCACCTTAGGTTAAATTAACCCTAAGTCATCTTAACCATAGGTCAACCTAACCGAAGTTAGTTAACCTTAGGTTCCCCCTAACCCTAGGCTAACCTAACCTAGGTTAATACAGTTCAAGGTTCTAACTCTTGAACCCTTTCTTCAAATGATCATTCAAACTTTCAAATTATCCTCATAACATATTCCTCCAAAACCTCCTACCCTCATGATTTCAAAAACCCAACTCCATAAACTCTTCTGATGTCCCTACACTCCATCTTCAAAGTACTTCCAAAAACGTTTTCAAAAGGTCACAAACTTAAGGTGTCCTTAGCCCTCTCATGGTTAGGGATTCCAAGGACAAGTGATAAATCAAGAACAACCTCTATGGTTGCCTATATTAGGATTCCAAACCCTTAACCCTTTCCAAAAACTACTTTAAAAAATTAATTCATCAAAACATGCCTCCAAGGTTTTCAAAACAAAACTTCAAAAACACTTTCAAGTTCCCTTGAGACATGCCAAAGAATTTTTTCATAACTCCCTCAAGTTGATCCAAAAACATTTTCAAGAAACACTTCACCATTCAATTTCCAAGTCAAAACCTTCAAGACCACAAAGGGTCTTCAATTTCCAAATACCTCAAAGTGTCTTAAACTTTTCCCAAGACCTCAAAGTGTCTTAACTTTTTCAAAGACCCAAAGTGTCTTTAAACCTTCCAAAGGTCCTAATGTGCCTATTTTCCATCGGGCTCTTGCCCGAACTACGAATGACCTAATTCTCGCCAAATGAGATACGTAGGCAACCTAAAATGGTGCGGTCATAACTTTTATTTCAACTCCAATCCCTTTTTCAAAAAATTCTAATCAATTCAAAATTTCTATTTCAAACTCTTTCAAAATCCCCACTATTTTTAAACTTCTTCCAAAAACTTGCATCATGCATCATCCATTCGAAAAGTGATGACTAAACCCCGTTTTCAAAATTCTAATGTGGACATTAAGTGGACGATGGTAACCGGTTATTCTATTGAGTGAACAAAGGGTGATTAGACATGTAGGTACCGAAAGGGCGGGGTAGGGTGATGATCTTAGGATATCTTCCCTACACGTAACCAACCCCCGAACCATAGATTTCTGTTTTCAAATGACCAAAATAGAGTTATTTTCCAAAAGGGCGTAAATCTTTCCAAAGGTTGCCAAACAACCTATTTTCTTAAAAACCCTCTCTTGAGGGAGTTTTCAAAAACCTTTTCCAAAAACCTGAAGTTTAGTCTTCGGATTAACGCTTAGTTTTAGGTGCCCTAACTCACCTTAATCAAGTTAGGTGGCGACTCCAATTTTTCTAAAAAAGCCCTTAGTCAAACCAATTTTCTAATCTAGTCGCACTTGTCCTCCTAGGAGGACGAGTTCTAGTAACAGAGTTCCATGCTTTAGGGTCTCTGAGCCGAAAGGACCTTGGACACCCCAAAAAACCGGGGCGCGACAACACCCTTTATTAACATCATTTAGAGAATTAGTTTACGCTTTGGATGGATGATTTTTCATATTTGAAAATGCTTGGAAGACATTTTAAAACAATTGTTGGTTGATTGCTTGCTTTATATTAGAAAGAATATATTTTGTTAGGATTTTGAACATGTTTAAAAATAGTTTTAGCCCAATTTACGAATGGATCCACCCAATTTTGTTCCAAAAATTTTTAAAATAAAAACTATCTTTAAAATAAAATTTAAAACTTATTTTGACTAAAATCTGACGCGGATTCAAATTTTAATTTGGACTTTTCAACGCTATACATTTTATTCCTTAAAAATTAACTTTTCAAAAATTAGGACATGACAGAGACGAACTTGAAAAGGGACCAAAATGCTGCACTATAAACCTTTAGTTTGGTCAGAGCCCATTAAGGGGTTTGTGTGGTCATGATGAATATGAAGTCTATTTCAAGTATTTTATTTTTTCACGTCTGGTTTTCAACTGTCAATGCAGTCTCCCTGACGATAAGCTATGAAATTCCAGTGGAAAAATTATTCTCATTAGACTTCCTGTATTTAGTTCCTTTAAATAGGGCTAGGCATTTTCTTTCCAAGATCACGCAGTTTGAGGGGTTTGTGTGATCAATGTGAAGTCTATGTCAAATATATTTTACGTAATCTTAGTTTCAATTGTCAATGCAATCTCCATGACGACTAGCTATGTAATTCCAGGCAAAAGCAATTGAAAAAAAAAAATATTCTTAGTAGACTCTGCATTTAATTTGGTACTTTCAATAGGGGAAAGACTTCTGATTGCTAGCTATTGAACGGCAGTTAACTTGAGCTGCATGGCAATGCAGTGGGAAATTCTACACTAAATGCTTCTCATTCCATGACAAATTTTTTTGAAAAGCCCTCATTCCATAACAAATTGTAGAAGCCCTAACATTTTGACGGTAGCAAGGAAGCACCATAATATAAAAGGCATGGAGCGAAGTGGAAGTGGAGGGATCCAGAGCAAACTGAACAGTTAAATTTATTTAGTCAATTAATAAATCGACAACCAAACTTGCCTCATATTTCATTACAAATAACATGCGCTAGCAAGGTGTGTGTCGCCCTACTAGATGAACGCGAAAAGAGCAACTAATACGTGATTTATGGAACTCTAAATTTAGTCTAAGTCCGTGCGATTATCTTCTCTACAACTCCCTAACGTGTCTCGTGCCCATTACTAATTAGATGTAGGTAAAGATAGTGGCCGAGTCAGGAAATATATTCAGGGGACAAACACTAAACACAACCTGGAGCAATTATAATTGTTTAGGGGGGTATTTATCATTTTTAGGGGGCAAAGAGAAAATTTTTTGAAATTATAGGTAAAAAAAAAGTTGAGGGGGGCAAGTAAAAGCCCTTAGTAGCTCTGCCCCTGGGTAAAGAGGCAGAAAAAAAATAAGGGTTTTTTTTTTCTTAGAAAGAAAAGAGATTGACCATCCAAAAATATTTGTCAAGCTAAAGCAATTTCTGCTTTTTTTTACTTTTTTGGTTTGAGCCCTTAATAACTTATTAAAATTCTTTTATGCTGTGTTTGAAATTTGAATTTATTAACAAAATAAAAATGAAAAAGAAAAAGCAGAGAGAAAAGAGCAAAATGAGAGATTTCAAATCCTCCTTACTTCTTTTCCTTTTTTATGTTCTTTTACATTGGCAATACACTATTATTAAGATTATTTGCTTATTAGACTGTCAAAAGAAAGCTTCAAAGCGATGTCACAGGTTGTATTTTTACTGCTCCACATATATATATATATATATATTTATTTATTTTCTTCAAACCCTTATTACATGATAATGCAATGAATGCTATTTAATATATAAAAGGGACGGGTTTCAACTTTCAATTATGTGTTCAATTCTTGCAACTTATCAAAGTTCAAATAAAGAATGAAATAAACAATAGAAAATAAAAAATAAATAACCCCTGTTTTATTTTCACTTTTTTCCAAGTTGTGGGACAAATAATTAATTGGCAATGACTCCAATCAAAAGAGTACAGAAATTAAGCATATAGATATTTCTTGGCAGGACCATGTTCTGGAGAGTTGGATGATGCTGCAAAAGCTTAACCAAACTACTTGCTACTTCACCCTCAGAGAGGCCAAATTGTTTTCAAGACTTAAAATTGAGAGGAGAGACTGAACATGAAAAGGGATTTTACGGGGGGCTAGGCATTTCATTCAAAGATTACGCGGTTTATGTGGTTTGCTCGTCATGATTACGAAGTCTATTTTTTCGTATCTTATCTCTAAGGGTTAAATAAAGTTAATTATATTTTACATTTTTACACTTTACACTAAGTCAAATTTGAAGACTTTCACTTTCAATTATAACAAATAAACCCTTACATTTTTAATTTATTACAATTTCAATCTTCTATAAGAAAAATGGATAGAAATTGGCATAAAATAACTATATGATCTTATTCAAAGAAAAAATATGTAAAATTCAATTCTTTTTCATTCTAAACACTCGTATGTACTGCATGTGAGTTGTATTGTGAGATTTTACAAGAAGCCTAATTATATTATATACATTACAAAGTTAATTATACTCATGATTTTGGAGTAATTTGAAATAAATTTGTATTAGATTATTAAGAAAAGACATGATTTTTTATCTTTACTAATTAAAAAAGGCAATGTTTCTGTTATACATGAATTTTTCATCTATTTTTTCTAAACAGAAGTTAGTAGAACGTTGACATTGAATAAATTAGAAGTGTAAGGACTTAATTGTTACAATTGAAAGTAATTCTGAAGTGAGATTTAGTGTAAAATTTAAGAAAATAAAATGTAATTAACCCTATCTTTAACTGTCAATGCAATCTCGTTGACGACAAGCTATGAAATTCTACTGAAAAAAATATTCTTATCATACTTCTTGTATTTTGTTACTTTCAATAGAGATAGGCATCTTTTCTTTTTTGTTTTTTTTTTGTTTTTGAATGATGGCTATCTTGGCACACATTTCAAAGCATAAAAGGCACAATTTTCAAGAAACTGATGAAGTCCAATAAGGCATCCTTGAGAGCGGTCAGGGAATTGCTCTCTAAATCTCTGCAATCACCAAGTTGGCTAATGCGGGCTTGATAGCGGGCTTGGGAGACCTCTCCGGATATCTACAATTGCCCAAGCCCTAAGGCGAGCATGATAGCATGGAAGGATTAGCTCTCTGAATCTTTTGCAATCACTGATGCCGCTAAGGCTCCCTTAATACCGAGGAAGAACTTGCTCTCTAAATTTTCTGCAATCCTGCATCGGGCTAAAGCGCCCTTGAGGGTGAGGTTCTTTTTCCTTGCTCTGCTCTGTTTTGCAGCTATTTTTCTTTGAAACTTCTGACGTCCAATCAATCATATCTCCTAAAACTTTTTCTTCTTAAGTTCTAACACAAACAATACTTATACAAGTTTACAAGAAACACTTTCACATTGTTAGGTCCAGTTAGTTTTTCATTGGCAAATTTTATGACAAAATCATAATATGTATTCAAGTAGTTAGATTCTATTTTATTAGAACTTAGATCTTGGTAACATAAAGAATTGAAGCTTGGATTAACATTGGATTAATGTTGGATCGATCTAGAGTTTTAGAGAGTTAGGATTGATGTTGGATTGATCCATAGATTCAGAGAGCTGGGATTGTGCTAGAGACTGTGGAATTTGTCACGACTTGGCTATAGTGCATATGCATAATACCAAAAATTCTAATTTGATTAGCATAGTCTAATCTTCGTGATTAGAATCATATCTTCGATATCTCTCTGGTTTGATCTTGAATAACAAGCAACAGCAAGAAGTACGAATCAATTGCTCGAACTCAACCTTCGGACTTTTGTTGTATTCCTCGTACATGCCTTACTCCAAAGAGACTAGGCTCACAACTACTAGGGTTTCTCTTCCTCACGAAAACGTGTATCTTTAAATTATGAACAAGTGTAACCCTAGTTGCTCTA
This sequence comes from Euryodendron excelsum, assembly GCA_033060915.1. NCBI lineage: Eukaryota > Viridiplantae > Streptophyta > Magnoliopsida > Ericales > Pentaphylacaceae > Euryodendron > Euryodendron excelsum. The sequence goes on along the minus strand of CM065388.1, from coordinate 40,063,568 downwards.
AGAGTGCATATATATAGAGGGCAGGGACCATAGGATTAATAAAATTAGGGCTTTTTACGCAAATAAAGATTCTTAATCCAATTATGATTAATCCCTATTTACATAAATTATAATTTATACCACTAATGAATTATAATTGCGCTCCTTGTCATACTAGGAATTATATTTCGAGCTCCATATTATTAAATACTTATTTATCTCCTCACGTTAAGATTACGGATACTCGTCTATTAAATTAAATTACTAATAATTAAATTTAATAGACTTATTTAATTCTTTGAGACCTTCCACTTAACTTATTTGATATGACGAATTCATAATCCACCTGCAAGGTTTGACATAATCAAAACTTATAAGCTTCCTCAAGGTTCTATTGTAAGCACCTCATTTTTGCCAGCTCGGCAATCTTTGGCCTGACCGAACTCTCTTTTAAAACTCCGTAAGCGCATTCATGCCCAAATCAACTTTCAGACGCCTATCCGATTAGTCAGCCGCTTCTCGGGCTGGCTGGGCCCAATAGAGGCCTAATAACCAAACCTGCTTCTTGGGCCTCCAGACACGTTTTAAGAAAGCTCAAAATCCCTCAAAACGAAAAGTTCACCCTTCCAAAATGTTATTAAACTGTTAGGCGTATTCCACACGCCATCTGGTCTTATTTCGACCAACTCCGGTCAAAATAACCATTTTGCCCATGATAACACCCCAACACTGCACAAATCTCACTGAGCGGTAAAAGACTCTTCCAAAACTATCCATAAGTGACTCAGCACGCTTAACTTAACACGTCGAACCATTCTTAACAATTCTCAACCAAACCCGGTCAAAACGACCATCTTACCCCTGATGGCTCAAACGCGCCCTAAAACAACACCAGTCTTAGGTTACTGAACGGTGGATCTTGTCATGAACCCCCATTTAACCTAAGGAAGACATCATGACGCTAAACACCCACGACTCGATAAAAGTTCCCTGGAGCGTCTGCGAGACGCTCCGCCTAAATTGTCTCTTCTCTCGATTCCCTGGTTATAATGCACAGTCAAATAACTTGAGAAATGCATAAATCAGGAATTCCCGAAAGCTCGTTCATAGATCTTTCCATCGATACGATTCGATTGGATAGATCACTTCCCGAAGCCCTTCATCATATGGTGCAAAAACTACAACTTCCAGTAACCCCTGGAGCGTCTCGCAGACACTCCACTTAGGTTGACTTTTCCATTGATTCCCTTTTTGCAACGCACCGTCAAACGACTTGAGAAATGCATGAATTAGGGAGTTCCCGAAAGTACTTCCAGAGTCCTTTCCATTGGTATGGTCCGATCAAAGAGATCACTTCTCGAAGGCCTTGATCATGTGACACGAAACAGCCACTTTCGAACACCCACAGAGCGTATCACAGATGCTCCGCAAAGATGCCATTTTAAGCACATTTCCCGAGATAATATCTCACACTTTCAAACACCATTTGATCTTTTTAAAAACACAAAAGTTCACCGGAAGCCCCAGGAGAACATCCCGGGTGCGACCGATTCCATCAAAACCTTTCTGGTTGGCTCAATTATTGAGGTAAAGTTTAAACAAACCTTCTCGGTGGTGGAGCGTATGCTACATGAGCCCAAATTTTGATTAGATTGACCAAATTTTGATCAACCATCGAGATTTAACTAGTATAATGAGTGCCACGTGTCATTCTGGCAATGGAACAGTACTGGCGCATGTGCGACATGCGCCAAGCCTGATCCAGATTGCCTATAAATACTAGCACACCCCTTTGCATATTCTAACACCGAAATTGATGTGAAACTCTGCTGAAACTGCTCCAGAACCTCAAATTTTCATACACATTCCACTCTTCGAACACTTAGGCTAGATTCCACCTCCCTCAAGCCTATACACTTCACCTATATAGCCTTATACAGCATTAAACGCTCCCTTACTGCCTCCCAAGCCTTCTTGAAGTCATTTAAGTTCAAGTCAAGGCATCCATTGATGACTACAAGGGTGTTGAAGGCAAAAGATGGTATCTCTTTTACATTTTTGTCTTCCCCCACTATTCTCTTCTCCCTCCTAGCCTACTTAGGCTATTCTCTATTACCCTATCTTCAACCCTCCTTTCTTGCATGCTTGAGTCAAGAGGGCTCTTAGTTTATGCCTAGAGGAAAGCTAGCGAGAGCCACCGTGTAGGAGGATCTCTCACTAGCCCACTTTAAGATGGTATGGCCTAAGAGCCCCTTGATTATGTGGTGTAGCCTAAAGCCTTGTATGTATTCATGACCCCCTTATATTTTGCTATCTTGATCATGTTTGTGTGCTTGGCTTCATTTCTATGTTTATAACCATGTTCTACCAAGCTTGCATCATTTTATTTTTATTCCACTTTCAAGCTCTATGTTCTTTTTAAAATGGTTACAAGAGTTGGCTCTTTAAAATTTAGGATGAAACCTTAAAAGTCATGCCTTAGAAAATCCCCCACTAACACCTTTAACTCACACTTTTGCATCCTTGCATTCCAATTTGCATAAAAGTTGTTTTCAAACTCTCTAATTTTCAAGGCTTCCATTCTCTCAAGTTTAGTGGTTGGAATGGCCCCATGAAACCCTCCCTTGAGTGGTCTCTCTTCTATACTGGCCATAGAAGTCCTAAATTGTTAGAATGGTCCCCTTCTCTTTTTTATTCTTGCACACAAGTGGTTTCTAAATTCTTTGATTTCTAACGTTTTCATTTTCTCAAGTTTAGTAGTTGGAATGGCCTCATGGAACCCTCTCTTGAGCGGTCTCCCCTACATTAGCCATAGGACCTTAATTTGTTGGAATGGTTTCCTCCAAAAATGGCTTTCAAAGTCTTTTTCTCAAAACTGGTTTCCAAAGATTCATTCTCTCCATCCTTACATTAAAAGTGGTTTTACAAAGGTTATCGCCATGGTGTTGATTCTAGAAATCTATACTCTTGTCAAGATAAAGGTTATAATGGTCTCAAGGAAACCTCCTTTGGAATGGTATTCAAACACCAACCATACAAACCACACTCTTGACTAGAGTCCAAATTTTCATGGAAATGATCTTCAAAAAGGTTGTCTACCAAAGTCCTTTGCATAATATGATTTGTTTCCCAAAACTCTTTCCAAAGTTCGTTAAACCACATTCCAAATCATCTTCCAATTCAACCCTAGGATAACTTGATCTTAGTTATCCAATCCTAGGTTAACTTGACCCTAGATATCCAACCCTAGGTTAACTTGACCCTAGTTGTCCGACCCTAGGTTAACTTGATCCTAATTCACTCACCTTAGGTTAACTTGACCCTAGTTATCCAACCCTAGGTTGACTTGACCCTAGTTCACTCACCTTAGGTTAACTTGACCCTAGTTGTCCAACCCTAGGTTGACTTGACCCTACTTCACTCACCTTAGGTTAACTTGACCCTAGTTTACTCACCTTAGGTTAACTTGACCCTAGTTTGTCCAATCTTAGGTTCACTTGACCTTAGTTGACCAACCTTAGGTTAACCTAACCCTAGTTAGTTAACCCTAGGTCACCTTAACCCTAGGTTAACCAAACCCTAGTTAGTT